>CAKAOH010027887.1:0-107746 GCA_916701665.1 Sebastiscus tertius | reverse complement strand
CACAGCAGCATATTTCTTTTGGCTATGTGGGTATGTGTATTTTGTGCGGCGGATAGGAGTGAATGTGTGTGTGTGTGTGTCTGTGTGTTGTGTGTGGGTGAAAGAGAAAGAGATTTATCCCTCTTTCCAGGACCTTGGAGAGCAATTACTTCAGCAAATCAAGCCAGCCCAGGACCGAGGAACTGAAATAAAGTCTGATTGTTTTTTATTCCTCCTGTTGTTCTGTATTACTGCTCCCTGTTGAGAAAGAGCGGCTAGCACTGTACAAGTCCAGCTTTACTGCTCTTCTTCCTCATCCTACTTTTCCAGAAAGAAATTGCTTGGAATTTTTTTAAATATATTTTCTTTAATATTCAGTACATCAAATATTGTATTTTTAAAGTTATGGCCTACATGCTCTGTAAGCCTGGACATATACAAGATATAATGGAGATTAATAAGGAGGCTGAAGATGGCTACATCATTTATTTTATTTATTTACATGAATGAATATATGACTATGGAATCTGATATCGATGGCTGATAAAAACAAATTGGTTAAAGTGAAAGAACCTTTGTTGAGAATGGAGCTGCTACATTTATGGTGGAGAAAGTGTAAACATGTAATGTATAATTTTCTCACCCTTTCTTTCTCACCTCTCACTTCTTTATTTCATGACCCTGGTACTAACACACTTACAAAAAGGTATGCATCGGTATCAGCCAATATTCGCCTTGTCGACTGCCGGCTAAATGGTGTGTTGGCTATTTGCAGTTGGTCTCTGACAACAGTAATAGCTGCTGATTCAGAGAAGAAGCCACAAGGCCAGACAAAGTCAGCGGGAGTATTACACAGTCTCAGAGAAAGATAAGCGATACGTCTTTGTTTCCCTGGCACAAAAGGGGAATAAATAACATCATAAACAAAATAAACAAAAACATCGGTATTGCTATCGGCCAAATTGTTATTTTAAACATCGGTATCAGCCCAGAGTTTTGCAATCGGTGCATCCCTACTTACAAATACACACATGTACTCGCTTTCTGTTTTTAAGTCTGTTCCTGCTCAATTGCAGTGTATTACATTTTATGTTTCTCTAATATTTGGTTTTTACATTTCTTGTACAAAAAAAGAACCCCGTAGCATGTAGCATAACGAGTAAAGCAGTCAGCTAAAGCACATGTAGGACATACAATATGTAAGTTGCATGAAAAGAAGTCCCCACAATGTTAAGACCAATTTAGGAAAAGTAGAATATGACATGAACTATCCATGTGGACTGAAAAGTAGGCTTGCCGTGGTTGTCTGTGTTACCAGTGTTTGAGAGTGTTTGAGCATACATACGATTACATAACTCGCATTACATTACGATTACATTACTCGCCCACCATCGTTTTTGCTTTTTTTTTATAAAATTAAAAACCATTTAGTTCATTTTTGTGTATCAGCGCTGTGTTATCAATCCATAGTCGGCAAACGGATGCTACAAAGTGAAATTAAATGTGAAAGTGACGATGACGAAGTGACGAAGTGACAAAGACGATGGCGGAGGATTTGGTGTCAAAGTGAAAGCAAAAGCGCCTATTTGGCATTATTTCGGATTTAAGCCTAAGTCTATAAGGGCATCATGACTTTAATGAGGCGCCGTATGGAGGACACAGCGGTCGCAGCTGGTGTGCAGCCCCGCAGTGAAAGCTCAACCGGAGAGGCCAGACACACAGCCATCCAACGGTAAAGATCAAAGTATGTGCTCTACATATACTGAGCGTCATCTTTTCTTGTAAAATGTCCGGTGTAATCGGTAACACCAGTGTTGTCAGTGTTTATTAACCAGTGGGAACATTTTCCTCAACATGACATCCCGATTGAAAAGTAATGTAAAGGGGGTAAAAGAGGAAGGTGAGTGAATATAAATTGGAGGAAATATATGTCAGGTATAGTGGGAAAAGCAATTAAGGGATGTTAGGGTTAAAACACCTGTCAAACACAATGATGAGAGGACTGACCAGAAGATGAGAGGAGCAAAGACAAGTGAAGGTGAGAAGATAGGATGAGATGGAAGAAGGGGAGAAGAAGGGTAAGAGCACTGTCGGCAATAATTGTGGAATAGGATGCAGATGGGCTTGGAAAATCTGCACTGTGTGTGTGTATGTAGACCACTGCTGATGAAGCCAACATAGGAAGCACCTGAGAAAATCATAGAGGACACTACGGAGGAAATAAGCAATCCTTGTTTGCCACCCTCTCTCCTTTTCTTCTTCTTTTTCTCTTCATCAATCAGTCTTTCATGACTGACTTCTTATATCATTCAATTACTTTCATAAGGGAAAAAAAAACTACCTCTCTCCTGTCTGTCTCCCCTTAATGTATTAACATTTGTGTTGTGTGCTATTACATTAATATAATTTAGTCCTTGGGGCCCGTTTCATCATCAAAACCTCTCACCGTCTCAAAAAGCTCAATTTAATTTCAAATAAGTGGATTTCAAATATTTTATTGAACTAAGCTGCAATCATCCCCAATTTTAAAAGGTTAATATCCCAAACAGCCATTTTTCTTGCTTCCGTGTAGAATGAATTTATTTCATTATCATTAATTATAGCAATTATACACTCATGTGTCAGCAAAATAAAATAATCTGTGGTAAGTGGTAGAATAAAGCAAGACGTAACGTTTTGCTCTATATGGCCAAATTATGTCACTTAAAAGCAGACACGATTTGATAAAGAAATCAATTCTCAAGCCTTCTCTCTGTCTTATTCCCTGTCTCTGTCTTCACACACAGACTACTAAAGTCGAGGAGCTGCCAATCAAACACAGATACTCCCTGTGCAATAAGGCACTGGTATAAATCCGTCTGGCAACATAATTTGCTCTCTCTCTCAGACTGTGAACTCCAATAAACTCCAATACCCACAATTCCCTCTGGCCTCATGTCATGCCTTATTGGCTGCCTAATTCACAGAAAGAAAGAGAGTTAGGGAGAGACAGGGAGCAGAAAGAGCATTAAATTGCTTAAAAGAGATAGAAAGAAGAGCTTATAGGAGAAAAATGATGCAGGGCAGATAGAAAGAAATTAGAGGGGATCATCAAACCGTGAAGCACTCAGGGCACCATGTGAGCACATCTAGCCAATCAAGTGCAGGCTAGCCAAAGGGGCCAGATTATGACTGGCTGGTAGAAACAGGGTTATTGTTCGCCAATTAATGCCGGGGCATGATTGTTTGGCTGGGTTTCTCCCTCTATCTTGTTCTTTCTCTCTCTCTCTCACACACACACACACACACACACACTTCCCCTCCTTCTCTCTTGTACTCCCTCCGGTTGGAAAGAAGAGAAGATGAGACAGTGATGATGAATGTGAAAAATGGTGCCAATGTTGGCGCCATGGTATAGGGCTAAAGAGAAAAAGGAAGTGGGCCAACACTGACCATGAGAGAGGTTGTGTTGGGGTCAGTTGTCCAGCAGTCGCTGGAAGTCATTACTAGTCCCACAATCTGCAAAGGTACTTCTGTTTTGGAAAGCTGCCCAGGGATTAGCTTGTTGCTGCACACAAATACTACAGTTTGTGGTTTTAGAACATATGGGATTTTAAATTCATGATCTACTATTGCTGTTGCTATGCTGTCATCCAAGATGCATTATTTTTTCCCCCTCCGTTTTTTCCCATTATCCCCTAGTTAGCATTTCCAGTTCTTTCTGCACTGCAGTCTCACTGAGTTCAAAGATGGGGGGGGGGGCATTGGCAAAAACCTTAACAGGAGGTGGAGTTTAGTTTGTTGCTTACAGCAGGCTGAGTTCATTAAACACCTGCAGATATACAAAATCAGGATCCATGACTGTCTCCAAAGTGAGAGAGTTAACGGTAAATTACAATCTGTAGGCCACTTTTGTCACACACAGAGTGACAGCTGAATCACACAGTTGAGGATAGCTGGTCCGCCTTAAAGGTCATTCCACCTTAATTGAGCCTGGGCTGAAGTTGTTGTTAACTTTGAGGCTATCCGCCTTAGGTATAATCAGCAGGTGGCAAAAAAGACACAGGAACTTGGTTTGGATCTTGAAGAGTTGGGACACTTATTCACAGATAGTCTAACTGAACACACACTGCACTGCTACGTTCACAGCTATAACTTCATACTCACTGTCACACACACACATGCTCTCTCTCTCGACCGCACACTCGCTAACATTATGCACACAGCGGGTACCGACACATCAGTGGGCTGTTGGTGGTGGTGGCAGACTAGCAGTTGAAGATCGTGTGGCTATAAACTGCTTTTGTAGTTGAAAGAAGAATAAACCCAAAATAACCCCAAATAGGGGCAGAGGCATTTTCTGTTTTCACTAGTCCTGTAACGTTATCCACTCAATGTGGATACTTAGTGATACAGTAGAAACAAAAACTGCATCATTTCCCCCCCAGCCTAGCTTCTTACAGTAATACTGGAGTTCATTCCAAATCAAAATGTGATTCAAATGAGCAGTAGAGTAGTCAGGGCAAGTGTGCACAGCTGTGCCTCCTTCAGTTGGCAGGAATTGGTTGTTACACCTGTTTTGCCTTGTAAACCAATGATTTGCGTAGTGAGGGTACTGAAAGGGCGTATTAATAGTCTGTAAGATGGAAAAAAAAGAGAGAGGGAGGGTATGGCTTCCCATCCCCTAAGAGGGCGGACAGCAGTGTGGGGGATTATGCCAAGTATATGCTGCATCTGGAAGCAAGAGACAAGAACTGTGGGCATCGGATGTTGAGTGTCTGCCAGCTGACAATTGTCTAGACCAAGACAGACGGAGGAGAGCCCTCCATCTACAATCTGCTGGCTTTCTGAGATTGTGTGCTGAACAGAAGAATGCAGAGGACAGAGGAGGAGGATGCCAAGCTCTGCTATGCCAACTGCTGGATTCAGGAGCCTGTTGCATCAGCTGTGCCTCAGTGCAACAGCGTCTTGAAATTCTTATTACAAATATGAACAAGGTTGTATGATGCATATTAGTAAAAAATAGTCTGACTTAACAGTTAGTCAGATCTAAATATGTCACACGCATTCCTCCTTTCCAGAAGTCAAGGTACATAATTGAAAGCCAAAGAGATGCGCACACTGCCAATTAAAACTTATCTAATTCAATGTTTTAGTTTTCCATCTTTATATTCCCCTCCCACCTGCCTTTGACTCGTTCTTTCTCTCTCTCATCGCTCATCTCTTGCTGCTGCCCTCCCACTCTGGTGCCTCTTTCACCTTTCATTCAGTCCCTTTTCACTCTATTAGTCTATAATAGTCTTTCACACACATTTATGCCATCCTTCCAGGCTTTCTTTGCCACCTTACCATATATACAGTAAGTCCATGTCACTGTGGACAATGTCCTCTCATGCATGTGTGGGTGATGTTCATGCCGTTCTCCCTTACATCAACGTATGTTAGTGGGCAAAGGTCTGAAGGGAGCAATTAACTGCTTTATGCAACTCACACATGTGAATACTCACTCAACCATGCAGACATGCACACACAAACATGTCATCTAGCTCAGTAAGAACCAACCTTCCTTCCTTCATTTGTCAATAAGCCCTTATCAATAACTTAATCATATTATGGCAGTTAGCTTTGTCCTCACAAGTACAGTGAAATCTGACCACACACCCACACATTTGCATTCATGTCCCTAGCCACTTGAGTGTACCTCTCTATCACAGTGGTAAATGTCACATACAGAGGGAGGAGTGAAGAACTAGCCGTGTGTATGTGCTTGTATGTGTGTGCATGTGTGTTTGTCAGAAGATAGAGAATGAAGTGAAGAGCTGGCAGACAGTCCATAAAGGTTAATTAATATGGAGACAACTAGCTAGCGGGGGCCTGCTATTACACGGGTAGATTTTTAATACACATACACACACACGGGCCTGGATAAAGGGTCTCTCATCCAACACTTCGCCTGCTTATATCAAAAAATGTTGTCATGACAGATGCTACAGTGTTGGCAGAAATGTTGCAGCAAAATGGGTCACATAATTCAGTGTTTACTACAGTTCTCACGCCACTGTATCAACAACATTGATGCAGCACCAATTAGTCAGTACAAACATTGCTGTGCACGGCAGAAAACTGTAGTTTTCTCTACATACAAACAAGTACAATTGTGCTCATACACAGAGGTTATTGTATGTGTGTGTGGGTGGTCAGTGTCTGACTGTGTGCTGATTTGAAGTGCACATATTGTAGGTGGTCAGGGTACATTTGCATTGGAAACACTGAATATTCTCTCACTGTTCATTCCCCGTATACAGTATACTGTATACAAGGAACGATTATGAATCAGAATGTGTAGGTTGAATTTGACTTGACAAGCTATTTTTAATACAGCAAGACTTGCATTTGCATATGCCTGTGGAGATAACAATATATGCAGCTATGTTTGAAGTACACAACCGACAAGTGTGAAAAATGTATTGCATTTTGTGGAAATTAAAGTATGCATGGGATCTTATCTCCAGTGGTAAAGCCGACAGCCAAGTATTTCCAGCGCCTTGATGTAAAACTTTAATTTGAAATTTACATACACTGTATATGCAATCCAGAAAACCCATTTACAATGTTTCTGATAATCAAATGAATCTTGGTCATGTATGTAATGCATTGCCAGAGGTTTAACTTCTAAACTGCTGAATCATTTCTATAAAGAGCCAAATCCTGCATCAGTTGGGGGGACGGATGCCCAGCATCAAGATTAGCTTTTGTTCAACTGGCTTTCATTCCACAATGTATTTTTGGAAAAGAAGATTTATTTCATTGATCCTCTAAAAAGCCAAACTATCCTGTCCAATTTTTAGCTAAATGGACTGGCTACTAAAATCTCCCATGTGGGTTTTAATAGCACATCCTAATGAAAGAGTATAATTTTAAAAGCTTCTACCGGAACAATTGAAAACTTGATGAGTGACTCCTGGAGACCCTCGATGATAGTATTTTAAGTCAGTTATGATAAAGTCCATACACAATAGGCACATCATTGTGTAATGGAACTGGGACTTTGGGGACTGTTGGTGTAACAGGTTTGGAATTTACTAAAGTAAAAAAAATGCTCCTGAAATTATCTTCTGTATTTTGGAAAATATTTGGAAGGTTGAATAAATGCCAGGGATCCATTTAAACCAGTGTTAATTTCATTAACGAAAACTATGACAAAATATGTTCTTCAACTACCCTTTTTTCATGACTAAGACGTGACGATGATAAGACGGCACGGATGTCATTAAACACCAACTGTGATGATATCAAACATGCAAGATCACTGACGAAAAAAGATGAGACTAAAATGTAGTTTATATGCAGAAAAAATGTAGCCTACCCAAATCTTTCTTTATTTTTGTCACCCTCTCTTCCCCGCTCTCTGTCACTCTCTCTCTCTGTCTCAGACGCACACACACACAACACGCTGCAGCGGCGGTGCTCAGTCCGTCTCTGTCATTCTGACAATTGTGCTACAATAATGCATAAAGTTAGCGGTTTGCGGGTCGGGTTCGGGTGGTTGACTAATATATTTTTACATGTTGAGTGGGTGGATTGGCTCTCATAACAGTCCGGTGGGTGTGACTGAACCGTGCGTCATTAATGAGTGCAGTTAGGAGGATTCAAACTAACTGCAAAGTTGCATTCTTAATCATTCAAAATGTGTTTTTCATCAGATAATGACAAGATAACATTTTATGTGAAATAAGTTTGACTAAAATGAGAGAAATGTTCAATATAATCTGATGACTAAACAGGACTAAGATTTATAAAAAAAAAAAAAAAAATAGCTGACAAAATTAAGAGAGACAACATTTTGACTAAAACCAAAGGACTTTTTGGTGATTAAAACTAGACTAAAACTATGAAGGATAAAAATGACTAAAATGTGACTAAAACCAATAAGCATTTTCGTCTTAAGACTAAGACGAAATCTAAAATAGCTGGCAAAATTAACACTGATTTAGACGTCTAGTTGATAAGAGAGCATGGTCATGGCCAGAATTGAGGTGTGTCACTCATGCAAAGATCAGACCTGGAATTGACAAGAGGCAGTACAACACAGAACGAGAGAAGCTAATTGGCTTCAAGTAAGCATATTGGCATACTCTGGCTAGCTTGGCAAGCAACAGAGAATATTAAAAATATAACCTTTTGCACACTGTCAAACAACCTGTGAACAATTTTCAACACTAAACCATCATTTATAAATTGCTGTCTTGCACAATAGCATCCTCTGCCCATTCTAGCTTCTTTGTTAAGATGGATACTCTTTAGACTGACTCGCAGCCTCCGTATGAGTACATTACTCCTCACTCATGCCCATACATATTCATACAAACACTAAAAAAGACATATCCAGATGATGGACCGCCCATAAAAGTGCCTAACTAAGTTCACTGTACTTTTGAAATGCAAAAGGTCATGGTGAATTTAATATTGGCAGCATAAAGTTGCGAAGAAGATGATATCTATTACTAAAAACCCTAAATTGGATCTGAAATGGACAAATCATTCACCACTGGTAAGAAAATGCACCATTCCTGCCATCTCAATAGCATTCGTTCAGCATGAAATATAGGTTGTTTATCAAAGAACTGTTTTTGACTTGGAAATGGTCATCTGGTAGGAGATGAGGGTTCTGGTGAGTCATGATGGACAAACATGGAAAATGAGAACACAAGCCAGTGTGAGACTGACTCGGTTATAAGGCTGAGTAATACGGTATCTGTAGTCTTTGAGGCACAGGAAAAACAAGAAATGTTTTTTTTACCTGGTCTAATAAATACCCTTTCCTGCACGGTAATCAGTAATGACGATGTTGTTGATTCAAGAGGAAATTGTATTTTTTTTTTTTTATAGTATTCAACTGCTTCACCTTGCAGAAATATGCCCACTCCATAATCAATGTAACAGCTTTCATGAGGTATTTTGTGGCGGAAAATGGAAATAATAACAGCAGTTGAAGAGGTCTCACTATGCAAAAAAAAATAATGCCTCACCTTGTTGGCAGTTTAAATCATGCTTCCTTCAACCTCCATTCAGTTAGTCAAACATCCTCTCTCTCCATCTTTTACTGCACAGTCTTTCCTCCCCTTTGAAGGTGCTCTAAAGTTTTCTGCTTTCGTACTCACCCCAGCTTTTTCTCTCTCTTGTTCTGTACACAGCAATCCACAAAGGTTATTAATTAAATAACAGGCTATTGAGGACACGTTGGATGTATGCATTAAAGATATAGTCAGCCAGTGAAATAGAGTCTCTCTCTCTCTCTCTCTCTCTCTCTCTCTCTCTCTCTCTCTCTCTCTCTCTCTCTCTCTCTCTCTCTCTCTCTCTCTCATAATGAGGCAATCATTTTGTTTTCTTTTGGTCCTGCCCCTGTGATTTTTCACACGTCTCTTTCTCACTCTCTCTCTGTGATAAATGGGACTGTAGGTTGACAGGTGAGAGCTGGTTCTGCTGCAATGTGAAAGCCAATTCTCCACTATGGCGATGCTGCCAAACACATAAAACACACTACTATATACGGTATATTTACATGCAGTCCATTCTCTTTTTTTTAAGTTGGGTGATGGATTTCATCTTGGACAGTTCACCATCGATGGGTTGTGTCCGGTTGTATTGTCAAAATGTCACAAAAAGAGCGGATTTCTTTACTTTTATCTTGGAGGGTGATAAGCTGCTGTAAAGCTTGGAGCTGGTAGGGGCTTCACAGCATTGGTTTGTTAGAGACGTGTGAAAAGGGAGATGGCGATGCTTCTTCTTCTTGACGCTTTGTACTCATTTTAAGGATTCATCTCCCCTATTTGCTGTGGTTCTCTCATTGTTTCTCATCCCTCAGTCTTATCTTTATTTTCAGTTCTTCTTTTCTTTTCCTGTGGCCCTCCTCTACCTTTTCCAGACTGTTGTTAAATGTGATTATATTCCAATGCTGTGCACAATACACCTTTGAGATACATGTTTGTTTTTTTTTCACATTTAAACCTATTAAATAATCAGATGTTAGCTTACCAGCAAGTCAGTTAAATAACAAAGTTAGTTGTGTTGCATTACTAAAACAGTTGTTTGTACCAAAGGCATACAATATGTATATGAGGGAAAGAGCAGTCCAACAGCCAGCAAGCTTATGACACAATCGGTCACTTAAGCAGCTTTTAGCAATGGTAGTCACACACCATTGCATTTGCACAGTCTCTTCAACTTTTCTCAGGCTGGGACCAAGATGACATATTCAGTTATCCTGGAATTTACTCTTCATAGTCATGGGGTATTAATCAAAGATCCTCTAAAAGTACAGCCTTTCTTCATATTGGCTGCTGCCACATAGTGTAATAGAAAAACAAACAGTTGATAGAATATGCTCATCCACCAAACTAACTGTCCAACAAGTGCAAAAACAATATGCCAACCGTCCAACCACTACCCAATAAAGATTAGATTAGTCACAGAAGCCAAGGCACAACCAGACAGCAGACTGTAAATGCAAGCCTCTCACACAGCTAGCTACAGTCTGCAAATCAGCCAGCAAACCAGCCAGTCAATAAAACACAGACAAGCCAAGCAATCAGCGAGCCAGGCAGCTCCCTATCCTGTAAAGATTGGATTAGTCACAGGAGGCATGGCTTCAGCAAAGCTAGTATAACAGCTGCCCTCCAAGGTGGTAATGTAGAAATTTCCTTCAGTTCCAGAAAACCTGACACTTTATACCAACCTTTTACTATAGTAAAAAAAAAAAAAAAACATTCATTCATACCTATAGCTCAAGGAATGTTACAGTTTATCTTCATTAAGTACTCTTTCATATTGTAACTGCTGAAGGAAATGAGGAGGAGGGCAGCATAGAGAAAAGAAACAAAAAAGAGACAGAACAATGAACTTGATTAATTAGATTGTCCTCTTTAATGTGTATGGGGGTGGAAGCTGTAAAGATAATGTGTGTCTATGTGTGTGTGTACCACATCTAAAATAAATGAAATAATCCTGACAAGAAATGTGAACCTTCAGTGATTTTGTCTTCATTTAACCCTTTGCCAGACCTAATTACTTAGCAGGTGATAAAAAGGATAACAATTGCAGGTGGGTTGTCACTAGATTAAGTCTGAACGCAAACATAACTGCTAAGCATAACTAAGCTTTAGCATGATACATATTAAAGTAATATTAAAGGGACAGTGTATAGGATTAAGCAGCATCTAGTCGTGTGGTTGCAACCAACAGAGTACCCCTCTGCTCATTCTTCCCTTTCCAAGACTGCGGCAGAGTGAGCTACCGGGTGCAAAACCATGGTAACGCCGTTTGCCTCGCTCAGAGGCCATCCTTACCATAATAACACTACTTCAGGAGCAACAGAAGTCAGACGGCGACTAGCGGTACCACGGTTTTGCACTCTTCGGCTCACGTTACCGCAGTTTCACACACGTTTCGGAGAACTATGGTGGCCTTCAGGTAAAGTAAAAACGTGAAAGGATCTCTTTAGAGCCAGTGTTTGGTTTGTCTGTTCTGGGCTACTGTAGAAACATGGTGGAGCAACACAGCGGACTCCATGAAGAGGACCCGCTACATATGAAGGGCTCATTCTAAGCTAACAAATACACAATGATTCTTAGTTTCAAGTGATTATACACTAATGAAAACATAGTTGTGAATATTATATTCCATTTCTTCTAATAGATCCCCTGAAATGTTACAGACTGTTCCATTAAGACAGAATGCTTTTCTTTGAAGTTTAATCAAATTTAACCAGTAGATTGAATGTAATTCAAATGACATATTTCATTGTGACCCTATATTCCCCACCAAAACACGAAGCACATTCTAATTTAAAAGTCAAGGAAAATGTCATGAGTCATCTGAAATTCATTTCAGCAAATTAACGCAAAGCTTAACATCACTGAAAACACTGCAGATCTCCTGCAGTCTTCATAACAGAGAAGTATTACAATCTATAATGGATTTCATGCTTAATTATTACTTCTTATGCAAGAGGAAATGGAATTGGTGAGATAAACCATTTTAGAAACCAAATACCCTAAATTAGGCACTTTGAAGGTTTAGTAGAGACATTTCCTTTATGTTTTCCTGGTTTCAGTTTTCCACCTCAGATTGCTCAGGATTGCTACCCAACAAAATTGCAGATAAAAGGAGTTTCCTTTATAGGGTGTCTGGGCTCTCATCCTTAGGGAGAGGGTGAGGCCCTGAGACATCTGGGAGAAGCTCAGAATAAAACCACTGCTCCTTCACTTTGAAAGGAGCCTTTTGAGGTGGTTTCAGGCATCTGATTAGGATGCCTCCTGGACACTTCCCTGTGGAGGTATTCTGGGCACGTCTAACTGGGAGGAGAACTTGGAGCAGACCCAGAATATGCAGGAGGGATTACATATATCCCACCTGACCTGGAGCCCCACAGGATCCTCCAGGAGGAGCAGGCGGTAACTGAATAACCAGCAAGACAAATGGACCAAAGATATATTTCTCAGGAGTCGAGGGTCAAAATCAAGGCTGTAACACAAGCAGAAAAAAGCTGCTATGAAGCTATGTTTCTGCTACTTTTAACATACAGAAAAACATTAATACCAGCTAACTAGTCATCTGTCTCCTTCAGAATTAGCCAAGCATGCTCTGCTGGCTAACAGCACAATTGCTCGGTCAAATATTCATGTGTAGCAACAGTAATGCATCTTGTGTTGATTTGGTACATGCAAAGTCACTACCTCTAAATGAATCAAACTTTCAATAGGAACTGTTATGGTTAGGGTCTTTTTTGTGTGGCACTCTTATACCTCCACAAGACGGGATAAAGGGAATCAAAAGGTCTTTTCTCTGTCTCCAGGGTCTGAAAGTAACGTTTTTAACTGCCTGCCGCTGTGGCAGGCAAGTATTTTATTTTTTTGTCTGCCACTCAGAAATTTTATCTGCCATTTTTGAAATGTATGCGCTAAATGAAGGAATAACATTTTAGATCTGATTTCATTCAATGTTTGATATATTTTACATAAAAACATTATATGCACGGTAAATTACAGTGTTCAAATTACATGGTGGCTTCTGGGAGAGCCCTATTTTTCGGGGGTGGGAGGGTACTGTACACAGGACTGTATTATACCATGCTATTGTCATCTAAAGTGGTTATTTGCATAAAAACACACAATTTAAATGATTATTTAAATATTTGCTTTGATTAAAAACATTCTTTGGCATTAGTAGTTTTAATTATGTATTATAAGCTTAGAGCTAGTGTTAGGAAGTTAAACGAGTCATAATTCCCTCTCTATTATCTATGTTATATTGCTGTGAAAACATCTCCTTCAAACAACTGTTTTTATTCAAGTTTCTCGCCAAAAACTTAATTTTACGAGTTTACATTTGAACACATCGTGATAACGCTGTAATTTACCTTCGCCCAATAGTAATTTTTACTGAGCAGAGCATGAACGTTAACGTTAACATTAGTAGCTCCATGATATAGTCAAGCAGGACTGTGCTGCCCACCGACTTGTGGTAACGTTACTAACTTACTAACAGGTAACGTTACTAACTGTCCTCCTGCTGTTTGGTAGTAGTAGTAGCGCCATGCTTTTGAGCGTTTTTTTTATTCTCTCTGCCATGGCTCCGGTCCCAAACAAACTGAAACATGAATCAGTGTGCGTATGCTTCATATGCATGCATAACTGTCGGAAAGCATCAAAGATGAATCGTTAGACACGGAGGCATGACATGCCAAGGAATCGGACAACTATGACTCTCTATTCCCACCTCTTGCGTTTTCCCTGCCTGCCAAAGTGGCGGATGGCCTGACGATTTTATCCGCCACTGCCAACAATTCACCCGCATTTGGCGGGTGCTATTTTCAGCCCCTGTCTGGCTCCATTTACCTTTTACATAAATCTTTCTCACATCACTTCTTTTTTAACGTCTTCCTGCAGTATTTGGTCATTCTACTGTAAGTAGTTTTTCCCCACCTATCCCTCACTTGTCTCTTGCTTCTTATGTTTTTACCTATTTGTTTTGATCAGTTATCATCACTTGCAGAGTTTCATTCAGCAGTTTTTTTGTGACTATGTCATTTATGTGATCAAAGGACACAATCAATCATCCAGGATAAACATGTCTTTTTGTCATTTTACTTCGATAATATTTTGAGGCAATACAGATGGGCAATTTTGCCGTCAGCCAGGAGGAGAATTACAAAGTGAGACAACATCTAAGTGGATAACAACAAAGAGGGCTATGCAGAACAAACCAGACCATCTGTTCCCCGCCTTACAACTATCTTGTGGTGTTGTATTGATGATTACAATAAAACCTCAGCTGAAATGGAAAATAAATAGATAAATAAATCTGGTCGAAACTGAATTGGGCGTGTTTTTTTAACAAGCAGTCTTCTTGACAGTTGCCAGATGATACCGCTTTACAGGAGTCATGCTGTTGTCTCTCACAGATGATTAGCATAGGTCTGTTAATGGGTACCAACACAGAAACAGCACATTCTCATATTTCCCATGTCTTGTGTCTGACAAGGGTTGGCAATATTTTTAACCACTGAATTTATCAGCAACAGCAACTTGCACACTTTAATTTTACAGATAACTAACACTGATCTTCTCTGTTGTGCTTGGTTGACAGTTGAAAATGCAAACATATTTAAAGTAATGGCAGGTCAAGAAACAGACTACATAAAGTTTTTATTTTACCCCTGGATTTACATATAACAGGATAATAAAATGATTTCTTGACCCTTTGTTCTATGTGGGTTGTACACATTTCGTATTCCATGTCCTGGCCAGTTTTAACAAAAGTTAAGAGATTCAGCCTGCAGAAGTGAATCGGAAATGACACTGAAGCACAATGTCAGAAACTTGAACTGGAGTTAACTTGCGTAATGGATTGAGGATTTAGAATTATTCCAGATTCAACATGAGAAAATTATCTGGAGGTTTATAACTTGCATAAACCAAAGAAATACTCTCTTAAACATCTTGGATTCATGTTTGATTGGCAGGCCTCTTTTTTAATATCCACAGCAATGCTCAGTAAACAATCCCTGACCTGAGTTCTAACTCACTTCCCTCCATCACTCTATCAATGAGATCTTGACAAAGTAACTGCTAAGATGGACAGGGTGATGAAAATAGAGGAAAAGGATTGGCAGACAGAGCCAGAGAGACTATGCAAGAAGAGAATTAAGAAAGACAGAGAGAAAAAAGCTATCAGTGGCAAAAATAGAGACAAAGGGAGACTGAGTGAGACTGGATTGGGCAACCGACAGGGAGAATAGAGAGTTATACAGATTAAATTCTAGCTATGAATGTTTAGCAGATGATCCCATGGCTACGATCTTGTGCAAACTATAAGGTCTCACAATAGTCTAAATATGAATAACATATTGAAAGCACTTATTAAAGACTATTATTTAACATTGCCATGAGCAATAATGTTGTATGTGTGCATAGATGGCCATATGATTGTGCAGCTTTACAGCATTTACTGCACTTTCATTAAAACATCATTTTCTCCCCTTTCTCTTCGTCTCACTGAGACATGGCTAATACTGACAGGAATCAACAGTCGTGGCCTCTCAGTCCCTTTTAAGTTCCTGTGAATGCATGCATCAAAATGCACTTTTGACTGTTTGAGCTGGAGAGGGGAGGCATGGTAGCTGTGTTTACAGCAGCACTGAATACAAAGGCATGCGATGGAGCAGGCATCAATGAGAGAGACTGCAACGCTTCGTAGGGCAGATGAGGGCAGGGTGAGTGACGGTGACGGGCCGGTTCAACAGCTTACCACGACAGTTCCACTGCTTACTCACTCGCTTCCTTTTGGCAGCCTTATTCTCTCAGTCAGTCTTATGTGCTCTTCCTTTTTTCTCTCTCTCAGAACCGCCCGACTATTATGCTTGTTTATCTTTTCCTAATTCCACTCGTCACTCACTCTCTCTCACCAGACAGATCATTAGGATTAGGGCTCTGACACGGTCTATCCCATCAGATGCTGATCGGCCACAGTGGCAGAGTGTGGGAACCAGAAAATGAGCTCCTGACAGATAATAGCCCGCTCTGTACCTTACATCAGACCAAAGAGATTGAGGAGGTGAAAGAAGGCGAGTGAGAAAGAGAGCGAATTGCCTGATGTCTCTTTGACACTCATCTTTAGACTTTAAGGACATTGTTGTTCTATTGAGAAAAGATTTGTTTTTTCAGGGGGGTGGCAGCAGTCTCAGCCATTCAGGGTTTCTCGTCATCAGTGACAGCAAAGATGGGAATGAAATTGTACTTACTCCTACTCAGCATCATGGAATTGGCAAGGATAGTTCCCCAGTGGAACTACAGAATCATTATTTGTTTGCTTTATTTTTTGTTTCTCTTATTGGTTTAATGTCAGGAAAGCCCGCTTTAATTCATTTTGGGAGTGAAGCTTCCAGGTGTATATTCCCCTTGCTTCTCCTTCAAATTGATGCATTTTTAAGTAAACCATTCATAATAATCTAATCTATTTTGTATTGTAGTTTTGTTTAAAATGCACTAAATTCATTCTTAGTGTATATAAGCATGCACAGCACACTCAATCAGAATTGAGTCATCATGTGCAAAAGTGGCCAGTTTTTCATAGCGCTTTGGGTGGAGCACTAAATGGTTTGTAATTGGCCACTAAATGATGTCATCCACGAAAAGACTCTAAAAAATAGAACATAATGCAGATGCAATCCACTGCTGTTGTATTTGCCTATCTGAAGCCTAAGAAGTCAAATTTCCAGGGACCACTGTGTTGCATTTATTGCATTTCGAAGTTATAACTTATGGAATAAAGCAATGCAAAGATATTTCCCTAAACTACTGGGCAGGATGGAGCCAACAGCTACATAAAAGCAAGTCTATAGTGCAAAGCATATTAGGGCCTTCAATGTCCATAATGTGTAGCTTTTTCTTTTTACTATACAACATGTTTTTAGTCCTGTAAATGCATTACACAAATTGTTCTATAACTTATCCAGTATTATATCTCCCAATCCAGTGCACTTTTCAGCTTGCTGAAATGTAAAGAAAAAAGTCACACAAGTCCAACAACAAACAAGCCCAGATGCTGTCCAGTCCAACAATGTCTAGCTATGTGGCAGCGTTGCATAGCAGACAATCGCTGATTCACTCATTATGAGATGAAATACAGTACTATCACTATATCACTATCTTAACACAAATAAGGATGTGAAGGATTTTTGGATTCAAATTAAGGATGCTAATTTAAAAAAAAAAAAATTAACCGATAACTTACCCTCGTTAACCGATTATTAACCGTTAACCAACAAGTTTAGTGCATCACATGCAGCGGTGCGCCAGCTGCAGTGTATGAGCACAACAGACAACTGAGTCCCCAGTTCAACCGTCCGGGAGAGTTACTGTAGCAACCACGATGCTGCGTGTAGTGTTGCGGACATATGCAGCCACTTTCCACTTTCACTTCACCGCGTCATTTACTTTAGTTTAGTCAGTTGTCAGCTGTTTGTCTGCCCGGCGTAATGATAGCGAGTGTCCGTCAAACCGCGTGTGTGTTTGTGCTACTTTCACAGCTGAAGCGTTGCTGGAAGCTTCGTGCTCGCCATTGTCACACACATACAGTCTGTCAGCGCGGCATAACCTTAGCAGGTGTCCGACAGACCGCGTGTGTCTGGCAGCGGTGAGTGTGGGGTTGTCGGTGGCGTCATAGCTGTGAACGTAGGTGTAGCAGTGTGTGTACAGTTTATTTGTCGGCGAATTAATGCTACAGCTCCTCAGCTCAAGCGAGCTCAAGAGACCCCAGCCAACTTCCTGTATCTTGCAACTCTGGTTCAGATTCTCTTAAGGTGGGCTGTTAAGGTGGACCAGCTTTTCTCCTTTAAGTGACAAGCCGCTCCTTTGGATTTTGCTCAGCTTTTTCATTAATTATTAATATTTATTTTAACCGTTTAACCGATAGTGTTAATCGGTTAAAATTCTTAATGTCTTCTTAATTATTAACATCTCTAATTCAAATTAATTTGTATTCATTTAACAAGCAAAGGCTAAAATGGCTCTTTTGGTCTGAATGGGGGCTAGGTGCAGGTAATGAATGAATGAGCTTTAGTGATGTTGTATACAGCTCTGTGAAACTCTTTATGCACAGTAATCATGGATAAAATGGGACCGCTAATGGCATACAGGAGAGCACAGCGTAATGAGCAGGAGCCATTGCACCTCCCAGCTGTGTCGTGCCAGCTGACTAATGTGGCGTCCCTCACAACAAGAGCGACAGCTACTGGCTCGGTATAGCTCTAAAGAGGAAGGTCATCTGTGACATGAGCCTCGAACAGATGAAGTGAGTGGGCAAACATGTCTGTGTGGCAATCTAGTGCTTGGAATATGTTGTCATTCAGAGATATACTATGTATGGATACATACATGAGTGAAGTAGTTGAGTGTGTCTTCAGCCTTATACACTCCAAATGACTGATATTTCATATCCATGGCCTTGGATCAAAGCGTGCTTAATGGGCCCGACACACAATACAAAAAGTGCTATTGGCCTGCTCTTCACATGTTAAACTAGGCTCGTTTGAGATGAACTGCACCTCGCCTGGAAAGTAGACGAGATCAGGCGGCAGCAACAGGGTGCGGTGACAAAAAGCTGTGGTTTTGATAAGTGCTATATAAATAACCTTCATTATTATTATTATTATTATTATTATTATCAACCACACAATATATGTTTGTTAACAGATGAAACCTTCATTGCACAACATAAGACTAATAGCCTGCAATCTAGCATTAAATATTATATTTACACAGAAAGTCTTGCAGTCAGTGGAGAACAACTGTTACGCCTTTGCTCAAAAAACTGTGGCCGCCTCAATCTTGTAATGTTATCGTTGCCCATGTGTGCATGACGTCAGAGCAAGTCGAGATCAAGTCGGATACAAATCCAACCTACATGCATTGTGTGCCGATCGCCGGTGATCAATTTTGCGCAGGCCTGGCTCATCTAGAACGAGCCTACTGTCTACATCTCTCATATGACATAAAGTATATGATTATGTTTATAGTCACATAATAAAAGATGACAGAGATAATCATTTTAGGGGCCAGACTCCCATGTGTCCAATCTTTTTTTTTTTCCCTCAAAGATACTCATTAAATAAATAAAATTAACTGTCAGACAATTTATGGATTATTTAAGAATTGATGGCACTTTGTTATGTATCACTGAACTCATTTATGTCAATGTCAAATGGCACAGACAGTTCTGTCTTTCATTAAAACACAATATACTGGAAAAGTCTTCAGTTTAGCGAACATAGATTTCATGCAAAATCTATGTTCAATGTTGGTATGCATTTTCTTCTGTTTCTGAAGAGGGGCATGATGACAGAAACATTTGAGAACCACTGCCATAAGGCATCAGTGACTTTAAATCAAGTAAGAGAAATAGGACAGTCTGCTTTACAGTGGATTCTATCACAATCAGGCTCACTTAATGGTCCACGCCAAAATTCAATATCTAATTTGACACATTCCTTTATTGCTCCAGTTCAAGATTACATAAGGATCAATATTGCAGTAAGATTTTCTATAACTGAAAGTATGAAATGTCAATTAACAGTTTCCTTTTTATTTATTTTTTTTTACTCCTGTTAACCTAGCTAGACATTTTCTATGCGCTGCCAAAACTGTAAACACATTTAAAGTTTAAAAGCAAGTTTCATTGATGAATAACAGCCAGTGCAAGCCAACAAGTAATGGGGCTATTTTTGTCACCATTTAGTTCAATAAAGTGAAAAGACTACAACTAATATTTATACATCAGCTCATTATGAGGTACATACATCATGGTGTTAACTTGCTATTAAATCTCTCTACAAATGCTACAAGAAATAGTGCACTCTTTTCACTTCAAAGATTTTAACTTTAATTCTCATTAATATGCTATGGTTTAAATTGCTTAAGCAAACCAGTACTGGATCAAGCTCCACTTGTCTCAAGTCTCATCAAGGTTGTTAAACACGGCCAAAAACATACTGATCAATGCATTGCTATTTTATAATCCTGTTCTGTAACCAAGTGACTTTCAAGTGAGGTAAAACGTCACTTGAGCTAAACAGAATACACTTCACACACCTACTAATAAATATAAGGAACTAATTTCCCCTCACTTGCCAGTGGACCATATTCCATATATGAACATGAATGCAATTTTGTATGAGAGTAAGGAATCTGTACAATACAACTTGTCTATTTGATTCAATATGTATGTTTGTGATAATAAATATGTCCCTTTGATTGTTTGTTTGGAATTAAGCTTGGACAAGAATGCAGAACCTGATTATATTAATTGGCAATGACATGAGCAAATGCAGGAATAATATGATATGTAAGACTGCGGAGAATGAAATGCAAGTGTTTGCCTTCAACACAAAGTCTAGGTTTAGGTGACAGTCCTATCTTTGAAAAAACAATAATTAATTTGAGGGTTTATTCAATATGAATGTTCTGTCAGCTAAGTTAAAAAATAAAATGCAATCAGTGACCGCTGGTCCATTCTGTGTTGGCCGTAAATATGGTAAGACCAAATTTCTCTTCATCTTATTTACCACCTTCCATCCTCACACCCACATGCCCTTTATCTCTTTCTCATCCCACCGTACCTTTGGAAAGAACATTTCAAACATTAAATTTGTGTCTGTGTTGAATATATATTAAAAGTCAAGTGCCTGCGTCTGTGTGTGTGTGTGTTAAATTATGGATGTTCAGGTTTCAGTAAGGTGTTAATGTTTTTAAAAGAGGTCTCGCAGTAAAGGCCAGGAGAGTGGCTTTGCTTTGCTGATTCATTTGGCTGGCTGTCCAACACAGCATAGACACGTGCATTAAAAATGCTCACGTACACACACACACACACACACACACACACACACACACACACACACACACACACACACACACACACACACACACACACACACACACACACACACTCCTCCCAAAATGCTGATGCTCTTAAAGTAGCTGGCTCTAGGGTACAAGCAGTGACAGTAGCTTTGCTCCAGAGGAACTTGACATGCTGCTTGTGGTGCATGTGTGTGTGTGTATGTGTGTGTGTGTGCCTTGCTCAGCGATGTCAACCTTCATCAAATCAAAGCATTTTTCTACTCCTTAGAGCAGAATCTAGACTAAACAAACTCATATTTGGCCTGTTGATTTACTTGAAAATGTCAGACAGAATATTGTTTTAACTCTCTTGGTAGGCACCTCAAAGTTTTTTGTTTCTTTTGCACTTTCAGCTGCTGAATGTGTCCTGTGGCATAAGTCTGAACATATTATTTAATACGTAAAAAGTAGTGATTGGCTTTAAATATTTTGGCATTTCTATATTTCATATTTATTGGAGTCATTTCCTGAATAAGTTGATCAGAACACTGTTTGACAAATAACTTAATTCTGTGCTCAAAGTTAAAAAAAATAAGGTTGTTGCCAAAATGGGAATATGACATGTGACTATAGTAGAAGCTGCAAGTCATACATCATCCTCCAAGCTTGCACAGGCGCACTCATGATCGTTTGCGTCTGAGCTGCGGGAAACCGATAAATCATTTATCCGTCCATCAGTTTGTCTTTCTAGTTAGTTAGCTAGTTAGGTGTAGATAGCTAGCCAAACTTGTTGCATAAGCTAACTGATGGTTTTATTTTTTGTTTCCTCCACCTTAGTTTAGCGTGTTTATTTTTACAATGACATTTGTGTGTGCGGTGAATGGGTGCAATCAATGCAGTGGATTACACGAAATCCCGCTGTCAGAATTAGCACAACACACTGTCTCTCACTCGCTCTCTTCTTTACCGTCTCCTCCTCCTGGAGATAAATTAACCGTTAGCAGCCGATGCTGTTTTGAAGGTCTGCCTGCCTCTAACAGGTCTGGACGACGGGAGGCACAACTTTCACCTCAAGAGAAAACAAGAAAAAAGTCCCTCTGGAGAAATAAACGAATCACAATGCAGCCCGGTGTGGTCTCGGTGCTGGGAGCTGAGGAGAGGGCAGCCGATGTTAGCACCTCCAAAACGTTCCGAAACTGCATTTCAAACAGCGGATCTCGACATGTCTATACATCCTCCGGTGCGCTGTGGCCGACGTGCGGCGGTGCAGCTCCTCGGTGCAGCAGCTAGACGGCCGCCTCCCCAGGAGGAGACGGTAGAGAAGGGAGTGAGTGAGACAGAGTCGGTGTGTTGTGCTAATTCTTGTCTCATTTGTGGTCTGATAAACATCACATTCATCTACGCTGGTTTCATCAAAACTGGGTTGATAAACAATGCAATCTTGTTGCCGTGGTAATGATTTATGTGTGTCTATTAACCACACCCCCATTCTCTGTTTGAGTAACAGTGGCTGGAGGGGGGCATTAATGATTTTCCTCATAAAATGGTGGCTTTCACATTTTATAAGACGACTGTAGTGTACCAAGCATGAGGTGTCATTTGGGAAATGTCTCAATCTGAACCTTTATCTCTCACATACATTATTAACACATTCAAATGTAAAAGACAAAACATGTACACCTTACTGATACCCTACAGCATACATTATGTTAAATTCCATAATACAGAAAGTTTAATCTCATCTACCAAGAAGACGTTTATTTCAATAAAATATAATCTATTACATTATGTTCAGAGATCTTGCTAGTGCCCACCACTTCTAGTGAGAGAAAATTGTATAAGGCAAACCAATATAAAATGATGAAGTATAATTGAAATAAAGTGCTGCTTGATAGATTATATGTATGCCAAATTGAAGAATGGCACCTAACAGTTCAGAAAATATCATAAAAGCAGCTTTCAAAGACACTACAGGGAGATGCTTTTGTATCATTTTAGAGACCACTGTGCTACATTGATTCTCATTGAGTCTCATTTGCAGGATTACTGTTGATTGCCATGACATTGTTATCAATATATCTCGGGTACAATATTAAAGTAAAATCTAACTATAAAGCAAGGAATTGGTCTGTCTGTATGTAGGCTACGTATGTGGGTACATCTCGAGAACCGCTCATCCGATCTACTTCACACTTGGTGTGTATATTACTGGGGACCCAAGGACATGCAGTGTCGAAGTTGGTGCAATTTGGACCGGCGACATGTCCAATATTAATAAACTTTGAATAGCCAAGTGATAGTGCTCTGTGCAGCAGCGGAGACCGGGCTTCAGGGCTCTGCAGAGTCAAGTATGTCATCCGCAGCTGGCCTTTACCGGCCACGCCTCATTGACTGTAGTTCACTTTTGCTGCTGAATATACTAATGCTACAACCAAATCGTCACTTCCCTGGAGTCAATGAGCGGTTCTTGACAACGCTGCAAGCAGCACTTCCGGGGGCCAAGGCACATGGGGGAAGTTTGCCTTCAGGGCTTTCTGCCAGGAAGGGTTTATATAACCAGAACTACAATCTTTTCCTAAACCTAAACAAGTAGGTTTGTTTTTTTCCTGAACCCAAAAAGATTTCATGCAGAGGGCAGACTTCTTCCAAGTGTGGTACCACACAATCAGACTGCTCCTAACGGGCACATGCTCCAAACGGCCACACCACCAACGGGCACTGCACTAGTTCAATAAAATGCACTGAGATTCATAATCTAGTAAACATCTAAGGGGGGAAAAAATGTCCACAGGGTTGTAAGAGCTCCAGTGACAACTATATGGGTCCACATATCCAGTATCCCATTCATTCCATGAAGCAGTTTCAGCTTTCCCAGCCAGTAAGCCTTGTTAGACGACACTGGAATTATATACACACACACACACACTGAAAAGTTCCTTCAGTGACAGGATTCTCAAGAGCCTTTCCCAGCTCATCTGTTGAAAAAGTGCCACTCTCACCTCAGTCTGACCTACTGGATAAGAAACACACACCTCACTCTGCCCTCTATATAGCATCACTCCAACATCAACCCTCATACTAAACTGTGCAAGCTCACAGAAACACAGGACAACACACAAACACATTACTTTTCTGTCTCAAGCAGTCCAGCCTTACTTGACAGCAGACACATTTGGTCAATCTGATCTGTCCTTTCTCCTTTCAAAGCTCTTTTGAAGCTCTTTTGGCCACAGTTAGGGTAACTGTGTATGGAAACTGACATTGAGAGGGGACGAAAGAGAGAGAGGTGTGTGTGATGCCATTCATTGGGGAATACAGATGTGTATCAGCGCATAGTGTGCAGTGCACAGCCTGAGCTCTCTCTCTCTCTCTCTCTCTCTCTCTCTCTCTCTCTCTCTCTCTCTCTCTCTCTCTCTCTCTCTCTCTCTCTCTCTCTCTCTCTCTCTCTCCCCCCAAAGTGCTGATGCTCCTGATGTGCTCATCTAAGTACGCTACCACTATCTCTATCAATAAAGTTATTTTACGTCAAGCAGTATAGCTTTGACACCTCTGCCGCCGGTAATTTCGGCAGCTGATAGTTTGAGAAACCGGTCTAAAATATTTTTTCCTAATACTCAAGTGTTATTGGAACTGCATGCATTTTCTGTCGGAGCATCGCCCTCCACCGCCTCCTTCACTTTGCTTTTCTTCCCAGGGGAAAAGGGGGGGGCGTAAATGTGTTGAGTCCATTTTTCTTGATATTCTCAATTTGGTTGCTCATAAAGGCCCTTTGAGATATATAAATTGCTGTAGTGCGCCAGAAACAGGTTGGAAAATGCCTGAACTGTCCGTTACACTCTTTGTGGCTGTCTGTCTCACTCTCCGCGGCTCTGCCTCACGGTGCACTTCAAAAGTCAGGAGAACGCACTGGGAGGAAGGGAAGGACAGAGAGAGAAAGAGTATGGGGAAAAGGATGTGCAACACACTGCATACTAATGTTGACTTTTCTGTTGTTTTGGTGCTTGGGTTGACTGAATTTATAGGACCATATAAACTACAGTCATATTCACAAATATCAGTTATAAATATACATTTTACTAATAGATGTAAAATATGCATCTTTTCTATTAACCGTTGCAAAGCATCAGCTTTCTTGAGTTCAGCTCAGTGTTGACTTTGAATTACAAGATCTGTCAAATGATTTCTGACATCAATCTATGTAAGATTGTAAGATTGTGCCTTAAAATGTAAGATCACAATCTTTGTCACAACTTCTGTGTTTTTACCTATTTTGGTGGTGAATGCATTATTTATATAGCATGGACATAGCATATCAAATGTAGGTGCAAATCTATCGGAAATCAGCATCAATGAAGTGAATCAAGAGTAATGTAATGACTCGCCAAACTTGTTGAAGTAGACAACATTGTGATCCAACTAGCAGTGAGGTTGCAGATTGCAACCAACTGAAGCCTCTACCGTGTGCCAAGCGTGAAGAAGAACTATGGTGGCTAATAATCGGTTAACGAGGGTTGGTTATCGGTTAAGAACATTTTTCAAAATTAACATCTCCATTACACAGTATATGTCTATCCCATAAGTTTAAAAAAATGACTACTCACTTAAAAACTTAAATAATCATATAAAAATAATCAGAACATTCATCAGGGAAAAAATAGGCCTATAAACATGCACACAGGCAACATGCAAAAAATAAATTTCCAAACTCATTGTCATTCCTCAAATACACAAACACACGAACATGAGGTTTGTTTGACAGATGTTATTTGCATGCATTAGTAATCATCATGCTAATTAGTAGTCTGTGTGCATGTGTCTGTCTGCATCTGGGTTAAATGGTGGATTAGAGAGAATTAAATCTGTTCCTCTCCAACATGCAGGAGCCAGCAGAAATAACATCAGGCTGCTAATGATAAAAAAAGTATAAAATAATTAGATGGCACACACAGCTTATCTTATCTTAAACAATAAGTTCATCTTCCCAAAATTGTCTATGAAGTTACTCCACTTCACACTGTGATGTAGAGCTCTCTGAAACATTAACCTATACTTAGTACTGCATCTTCAGTGGATGTGGTTTGATCTACATGGTCAAGAATAGTTTTTACAGGCAAACCCCCATACACAAAGGCAGGCATGTGCACACACCTACTCGGAGTGTACATACAAAGTAGTAGATGGTTTCCGGAAAGAATTTGCAATTTCGACTCACTATTATATTAGGTATTAACTGTGAGCTGAAGACAGGCTAACATGGGTTGATAGAGAGAGCAGTGGTACAGAAGCTTGTAACACAATGCTAATCTCATCTGAATGGACAGAAGAGAGAGGGATGATAAAAGAGAGAGATGGGGAACACAGAAAAAAGCACAGAGGAAAGAGAAAACAAGACTAAGAAGGAAAACAAGAAGCAACATTTTCAACATCTGCATGTGTCCATTCTATCTCTCTGTCTATCTCTCTGTCTATCTCTCTGTCTCTCTCTCTCTGTCTCTCTCTCTGTCACACACACACACACACACACACACACACACACACACACACACACACACACACACACACACACACACACACACACACACACACACACACACAGTGTTGCATCGGGGACTTCAAAGCGATGAGAATGGCCAGATCTAAGCTCAGCTGATGGCAAGTCGATACACTGGCATGTCGGGCATAGCGGTGTGGGGCCAGGGTTGTGTGTGTGTCTGTGTTTGTGAGCTTTATATATGACATAAAGTGTGTGTGTGTGTGTGTGTGTGTGTGTGTGTGTGTGTGTGTGTGTGTGCGTGCGTGTGTGTGTGTGTGTGTGTGTTGCTGCCACAGCAAAAAGTGGTCAAGCTGTTGGATTTACTAGATAAGCATTCTGGATGGCTGCTCATGGCTGAAGTCTTTACTCGCACACACAAAGGCACACAGGCACACATGCACAAACACACATACACACTGGCTCCAGAGATGATGACAGATCCGGCATGATACACATGTGATATGAAACCTGGTGTTTCAGCACAACAGAGGTTTTACTGTGTGTAGCCACTCAGATCCAGATAAGAACTTAGTGGATTTGTGTGTGTGTGTGTGTGTGTGTGTGTGTGTGTGTGTGTGTGTGTGTGTGTGTGTATCACCGGCATTTTTTTGTGGCTGTAGCCCACAGAGAGATGGATATGAAGAGTTAGAAGTGTGAGTGTATGCAGAGATTTTACTCTGCAAGTCTGCGGGCTGTTTTACAGTCTGTGCTCCTGTCTCACTTTCTGTCTAAAAAAGAAGCTTAATTCCAAGAATCTGACAATCACATTTTTTTTTGCTCTCTAGTGGTCACAAATATGCACAGAAGGCCTGCTAAGATAAGTCCATGGCCTGCAGTGATCAAAACACTACATACATCTTTGTTGTGGGATACATTGTTTTCACAAAAACATGGCTCCAAGTATTCCTACCATTTAAATGTTACTTGAGAAAGGATGGAAACAGTTTGATTATGTCACAATGTAACTGCTGTAGTCACAGTCTAAAACAATTAGAGATGTTTTTTTTGTTTTTTTTAAATGTCCTAATAAAAACATGACCTAATGAGATCATTTGCTAATAAGAAGGTGTCCGTTGTTTCAAGATCTACAAAACAAATAGCCATTGAACTACCTGAGGGAATAACTCTCAGCCCACACTATGGCACATACACACTACCTACTTATCTCAGACACAATGAGTCTCTAGTTTAGTTTAAACCTCTTCTTAAAACGTTTCTATTCACTAGGGCTGACCCAAAAGCTTTGATGCTTCGAAGCTTCGACTGCTGCCATGGTAATCAAACTTTGTTTGTTTTTTATCATATAAGTATATTATAATGTGGTATAAATCCCAAAATAGCCCCTGAAAAAAGTAATAATCCCACAATTCTCTTTGCCAGGAGCTTGCTGATGGTAATCATGCTGAGATAGACCTTTGTGTGCGTGTGTGTGTGTGTGTGTGTGTGTGTGTGTGTGTGTGTGTGTGTGTGTGTGTGTGTGTGTGTATAGTAATGCGGCAGCGGCACTGTCCTGGGCACTGATGGGAGATGGAGACAGACAAACAGAAGAACATGTCAGCCTGCTGCGCCACGTCATGAATATTACTCACCGAAACTTCGAAGCCCAAAAAATGGTATTCAGGACAGCCCTAGTATATACTGTATGTTGTTTTATTCCTATTTAACTGTTCTTATTAATTGTACTGTCTTTACTTCCTCTGGCTCATGTCCTTTGTCCTCTTATGTCTGGTTTTATTTCCTTTTGTAATGCATCTTGTAACATTTTCAAAAAAGTGCTAATTACATAAAGTTTATTATTATTATCATTATTGTAATTATTATATTGTTTTGACACTTTCTGAATTCAGACTGGCATTTCTTTGAATTTGATTTGAGTATTGTATTAAGTTTATATTACCAAAAGACACTAGCAATCACAGTGGTATTCATTAATGAGACATATAGAGCCAGGAGCAGCCCAATATGACTTTGGCCGTTCTCTACATGAGTCTGTGCCTCAGTACTGATGGAGGAACCTTCTGACTGAAGTGCAGTTGAAAGCGATTTTTGTTTTATTCCCCAAACTCCTATCAAAGTTTAATAATTCAAAAAGGGGCTAAATTACCTTGTGGCAAAGTTATCCACACTGAAACACATTAAAATTACACTACAGTGTATCTCACTTTATTTAAAAAAAAAAGTCTTTAATGTGTGAATTTCTGAGTATCAGAAGGGAAAACTGAAGTACGTAATTGTTAATTAACAGGGCAGCCAATGTTGGTGGTTCACCTCTCAGGAACTTAAATGAGGATATAACTAGTGTAAACTGTAAATGTTGCACCAATGTGAAATATCACTTTAATTAGTTCAAAATGCAGTGCATGTCCACCCGGAGGGACTACAGCGGAAAACTTTCAGGGCAGTTCTGTCTGATGATAAAAGCACTCAGCTGAGTATGTCTCCTCCTGTCTAAATCAACAGAGAAAACAAACATGCACATGCATGCACTCACTCAACTTTCAAACCCTTTTCCCAGATGATAAGCATTGAGCGTTTTGGCAGATGCTTCACTGCGGCTGTAATCAGACTTCATAATGAGTCACTTGATTAAGTAAGTGTGCCTTGCTTTATTATTTGAGACAGCCAGTAACACTAAAGCACAGAAGAAATCAACTAAGGTTTGATAGGGGTAAAAGGTAAGCTAAGGTAAGGTTTGATAGGGGTAAAAATCTAATACAAAGCCTGCATTTTAAGTTCACCCCGACATTAAAGCATACAAGCATGGACAGACAACTATTTTAGATTAAGATTAAGACTACTTTAGATTCATTAAAACTTGTGCACAAAAAACATGAACAAAAATATTTCTTTAATGAGATAGTTTTGTCAACTGCTGTTACAAAGATAATGGGTGTGCTTTAGTCCTTGACTGTAAAACCAACATGGATAAGAAGTGGTCAGAGGAATGGAAATTGTAATCATTTACAATTTCTTGACAACTCATGGGCAACACGTCCGCCAAGGAAATTCATGTGATACAATCAAAAGCTCCAGAACAGATACTGAACGGACCTGGTGGTGAGACTGAATTATCAACATCTTGACAAGTGAAGGAATATGGAATTTTGCAGATTAACATCTTGCCTTTTATTTAAATCTGTAACTAACTGAAAGCTCTCTAATAGTGTGCCTGTGCTTTATATATGTGCCAGTACATGTTAGTGTTTAATCTAAGATTATCTCAAAGAAAGCTGTTTCAATAGCCATATAACACAGTTTCTTTATGTGCACAGCCATAAAAACAAGCAGACAGAAACACACACACACACACACACACACACACACACACACACACACACACACACACACACACACACACACACACACACACACACACACACACACACAATTACAAGCTACACCCACACACCAGCTGTGTCTGAATTAAAAAAGAAATTAATTAAATACAACCTTAGAATGGTACATTTGGAGAACACTGCTGGTGTTGTCAGATTCACTTGCATCAGGAAAATGCATCCACATCTTAAAAAAAAAACCTTTAATATTATTAAAAACATCAACTCAGTGTTTCTTTTTTGTATAGTCTGGCACAATTACATGAGGAAATGTGGGCATTTTTTTAAATGGGATGTCTGATTAATTGAGTGGCTACACACTGCGTCTAAATCCTTAAGTAATATGTCAAAAGGCGAACTGCAGACTGAAATCTCTCTTCATAAATAACCCGTGACGGATTTTCTCTTACTACGCCAGTATCAGGCTGGAAATCTTACTTTAAAAGAAAAAAAAATAGTAGGCTAACAATTTCCTCTTGGTTTGTGAGATAATATGGGCTGTTGCCAAGAAATGATAATCCCCTATCGAAAAAAATGATTTAGTTTTCCTGCCTGGCATTTCTTGTATCTTATTTCTCTGAAGCAATATGCCTGTCGATGTTAGATAAAAAAAAAATCATAAAAACCTACTGATAGATATCTGGTTAAAGGTAAGCACTTATCAGATGTATGCAATATCTGATCTCCACCCATGCTTCAAATATGTATGTATGCGTGTGGGAGCGACATCAGCGTAGGCAGTAACAGACATGTTTGGACCATGATGGATCTGTTATAATACAGTTGATGGATGAGGAGATTATTGCTAGTGGCACTGGCATTCTGCTGCTCTGCGTGAGTGTATTTGTGTATTTGTGTGTGTGTGTGTGTATTTGTGTATTTGTGTGTGTGTGTGTGTGTGTGTGTGTGTATGTGTGTGTGTGTGTGCGTGCATGTTTTCCAATTCATACAATAATGCTCAAATAATACACTAGCTGACCTCCAGACATCTTCGTCTCCCCTCCTCCCCGTCTCCCTGTCTCTACCTCATTTCTCTCACTCATCCCCCTGACCTCATTTGGCACTCCTTCTCCTCTTCTCCCTCCACCAACACTTCGTTTCCTTCATCGCCTCTACCAGTGTAATATGACAGTACCTCACAAAAGACCACACACCTCTATGTCTCTCCCCTTTAGCCATAGACAGCCATGTTCTTGGCACTATCCTGAGACTATTAATGAGCTTCATTTGTTTATTTATCAGTATTCACACACTTGGCAGGTTGATTGACCGAAAGGCTGACTGCTCATTTGCTTAAAGGTGGTGCAAATAGCACTAAAAGTCAAAGTGTCACTGACTGTGGGCCTCATTGCCTGCCAGGTTGCATAACTGACTAACTGGCTAAATAACTAGCTGACTGAGGCAGGCAGAATCCAACACATATCCATAAGTGTATAAAAGGTGGAGAGAGAATGGTGGAGAGAAGATGCCCACGGTGACAAACAAACAGAAATACCGACAACATCTGTCTTCTCTGTCCTGACACTCGAGAGTGAGGGCCTGTATGTATAATGATGGGTCTCAGACTGATTAGATGTAATGAGGTGTGCTTGACGTGCGTGTGCTTTGTGTTGGCATCCATGCATCCAAATGGGTAGTGCGGAGAGAGATGTCAAAGTGTAGATTTAACAATTCCTCCAGCTATTTTCTCAACCATTCCACAGCTATTTCTGACTCTAGCTCTGGGGATAAATACTATACTTCCTTTTAGCTCCAGCAACACCCTCTTTCCATATACACAAACTCTAAATAATGTGCCTCGCAGCTAGATAATAGACAAAGCTTAAGAGTTGGATGTGTTAGCCATCCATTTGATAGTTCAAACGTATCAGTGCATTTCATGGAAGAGGAAAAATACCACAACAATTCTTTGTCTCAAGAACAAGAAATGCAGCCAACTGTGAGCTTTTCTGAGGAAATCAAATGCTGCAGATTATATTCCTGCACTTTTATGTTGTTGAGTTCTGGATGCCGTTATAAGGTAAAATGGATTGGGGGCTTTAAAGAATCAAGAAGACTTTCCAAGAGTTGCTACAGTAAATATGGCTTGACATACTATGCAAACAAAAATAAATAATGTGTCATTGACAAATGCCTTGTTTGGATGGCAGTCAAAAACAGCACAGCTGAGCTGCAAACCAACCTGAAAATCTTATATAAAGAAATAAAATGTCACAGCAAGACAGATTTCTTCAGGGCAAATGCCCTTTCATGGGATGGCAGTGTCACAAAACACTCCAATCATATAGAGCAGAACTGACATGCAACATTTTGCCAAGTTATGTTTCCATTTTAACTGAGTCACGTTTGATTTTGGCTGTGTCATGTCTCATACAAAGGTTGTTTCTGTCGTGTGGTATGACTCATGCTCTAAACTTCCCCTTGCTGTTTTATGTTCAGCCTAACAAGCAGCTGTGCACATTGTCTCATTACGTTTTACAATGTGTAAATCTGCCAATAGCTAATGTAATAGGAACTCCCTCTTGCCAACGATAGTTCTGCATTAGCATGATGAGGACATCACCTCAAAGCTTAATATGTTTTTGTTATTGTCTTTTTATCGACTGTACGCCCTGTTATTTGGTGCAGTAGTGAATTCATTTCTCCTCAGGGATCAATGCAGTTCATCTTATCTCCAATCTCCCTACTAGAGCAACAGATAACACATTTTTTTAAAGAGTGAAATGGAACAAGCTTTGGATATGACCTTATGTTCTTAAATTGCTGTAAGTGATTCCCATGAAGAGGAATGCTTTCATAATTCGAGGTCCGAGGACAAAAGTCAAAACATTTCATTTGGATTCTACAGGCTGAGAAACTCCACCTATTCTGTGACATTTACAGCATGTAGTAAAAAGGGTGGACACAATACCATGGAAACAATGCAATACAACACAACATAAGGGCACTACTATGAAGACTACATTTGTTTCAGAGAGGTGTATTTTAGTGTTATAGTCATTTCTACCAGCTGTAGCTTATGGTGCAATATAATTGCTTCTATTATTTAGTTCATGAAGTGTTGTACTTGAAAACTGCACAATACTACAGAGGTTTTGAAAGTGCGAAGCAGGCCTTCCCAGCAGGGCTCCAAACAGTTTCAGGGGAGGCTCAGTGAGTGCTCAGTGAAAAATATTACATTAGTTATTACACTAGTTATCAAAAGAAGATCACATAAAATTGCCTAAATGTGTGTGATTTGGTTAAAGAGATACTTCAGAGATAATAAATGCCTTAGAAACAAGGAAATTAGATTCAGAAACTAATAACCGCCTTTTTTATGTATTTGGTGTAGTCTGAAGTTATGTGAAACAGCAATATTAGACTATCATGGCTCAATTGTTGAGTGTCTATGGGATCAAATAACATCCTGCAGCCCTGAGAGCTTCACAAAGGTTGTATTTATCACAAGCTGTTGTATTGAATTACATTAGATCATACAGGTGCTCATGGTATGTTGTAAGCCAAGTGTGTCTTTGTACTGCGGCATTATGCGCGAAGGCTTTGAAAAATAGACCTCACTTAACGGTACACAAAATGTCTTAGACAATCTTATCTCTACCTTCCACAGTTTGCAAATTTAATTATGTGGAGCTGACATCAAATTACCAAGGCAATGTATATTAACAAAGGATAGATAAATCATGAATCTATGCTGGGTGATGTCTACCGCTGCTTCATTTGTCAAGTTAATCTTATCATACTGCCCATCTATTTTCAGAGTCAAATTGTTATTACCAGAGGAGGGAGTAAATGGGATTTGATTCTATAGCAGAGGCACAAACTATTTTAAGGTTGTATCACATGTGGCAAACAAACATGCTGCAGACAATATACCAACGTGATGCATTATTTTGTAAGGTCAGTGCAGTGGTTCATCATGAAGGCCTTGAAGCTAGTGACTGAATGTTGAAGGCAAATGTGATAACAATATACCAAAAAAGAGGTTTACTGCTTAGTGACCAATGCAGGCCTAAGGGCTAAAGGTGCAACTTTACATCAAATGTCTGAACAAGATATTCTAGCATCACTATTTACTTGTAGTATTGCATGACTTGTGCCCTATGAAGTATTAACCTTGACTGACACCTCTACCCTCAGGGTAATTGTCAGTTGAGTCATGTTGATATTGAAGGCTAAGGTTAGCATAATGGTTAACTGACTGTGATGATACATCTCAATGCAACCAATGGTGGGCAGTGACATCAAAGCAGGGCACTTCCTTCCTATCTTCTGCATCCTTCAACTATCGCCATACTGTAGTTGGTCAATAAATTGCTGTCATAAAATCTGCTACATGATGTAATCATTCACAATAGGCACACAAGGGACCTGTTATAGGGTTGTGCAATTGCACGAATATATCGGCTATCAGCGATTGCTGTTTTTTTGGCCGATTTTTTTCTTTTTTCCTTTTTTGCTAATTTAATGGCCTGCCTCCAAAGAACTCAGCAGCAGCTGCCCTGTGCAAATATATAGGCAATAGACGGTTGTTGGGCTGATGGTGGCCGGTTGGAAAATTTGAACATATCGCCCAACCTGAGTATGTTCGACCAAAAACGTTAAACCTACAGTATTCAGATTTTCTTTGTGAAACTTATCGGTCTTGGGTAAGCCTAACATTGGCCTTCCTTGATAGCTGGTTTCACACAGTGGGTTACCAATTGATTATGTTAAGTCCGGGGTTTCTAGTTCATCTCTGCATTTATATTCACATGAAAGAGGTTGAGTTATAATCAAAAGCTCAAGAATAGTGTATTATTTATAATACAAGATGTCACTGTTGATCACTGTAGCAGAGCTAAGTTAAAAGTTACTAAGTGTAACACTAAAATATGAAAAACTGGAAAAATAGCAGAAAATAATACAATAATGAAATACACATTTTAAGATGTTATGTAGCCTAGATAGAAAACTACGGTAATGAATAAATATATTAGTAGTAATGTTAGCATATGTATACATACAAGATTTTAGGGTCAGAGTGACAGGGAGTAAGTTTTACAGATTACACATTTGCCAGAATTCTAACCTGGGTCAACTGCTTGGAAGGCATCACTGCTAACAGCTATACTATTGACAGACATACACATACAAATGCACTCATTTACACACTAATGCACACTTGTGTTTCTCTTACCTTTGTTGGAGAGGAGTGACATCAACATAGACAAAAGACATGAAAGAAAGAAGGAGAAAGACAAACAGACGGAGAGATTAATTTACATTCTGCAGTTACATTTTTCATAGATAATAACAGATGTTTGACGTTGACAACCTAAACACACACCTTAAATACACATGTGCAGACACACACACACACACACACACACACACACACACACACACACACACACACACACACACACACACACACACACACACACACACCATATTGTTACAAGGAACAAACACAGCTTGGGCCAACATAAGGCTGTTTATAAGGTCAACACCACAATGATTGTTCTCATCTCTAAAGAAAACCTTTCACCGAGAGCAAACCTTAACACGCAAAATGCTGTTGTCTGCCCACCCAACAGAGATACTCGCCACCTCTACCAGCTGCAAAACACGTATACATGTGTGTACACACCCACACAAACCACACAGACATTAGGGCATTTGAGAGATAGCCATTGATTTTTTTCCCTGCAGCCTCTAGACAGCAGGTCTAAGGGAGGGAATCAGCAGAATAATTGTTCATTTCCGGCTCGGCTCTATAGTTCAGTGATAGAGAGGAAATGCTGCAGACAGACGGGGAAACAGACATACACAGACAGACCGGGGGATACGGACACAGACTTGCAAACAAACCGGCAGATGAGAAGGATAATTGTTAATTTCCCGCCGTGGTCGTGACAGGTTGATAGACATTGTGGTGCATGGATTGTTAATTTTTTTTGCTCATCCCGACTCAAAAAGCAAATATACAGGAAAATAATAGAGATGATTGGAATGCCATTACTGGTTTCTTGCTGACGCTGAAGTCATGCATTATAAACTTAGTTCTGTGAGTACAAGTGAAGCCCTATAGAGGCTTGACCACTCTTTCTACAGGGCCTTGTGATGAAATTTGGATAGAATCTAATGCACACTGTGGGTTGTCCTGTTTTATCCTTTCTTCCCTCTGTAATTTCAATGTGTTGGGCCATGTAGGCAAGTAGTAAAGCCTACATTGCCTGTTTGACGCAGTACATTTTGGGAAATATAATGTAACAATTCAACATATACATACTCAAGTTTGTTACTGCTCCATTCCACAAATGGTACGTGGTAGGAAGAGGGTTTTTTTCTCTATTTCCCTCTGTCTTGCAGTCATCTTGCTCAGTCTCCATCCCTTTGTTACACCGTTTTAACTCCGTGCAAGATAGAGATGGGATTCTGGTAATGATAAATGTGTTTAATTACTACGCCCTGTGAGGAAAAAAGCAATTCAATTAATTCTTCCTGATGTCCAAAACCTCTGTTGTTCTTGTGCTTTACATACCGCAATACTAGTCCTTAAAATTCAAAAACCTTCAGAAACAATTCTCAAGCTTACAGCTCTTGGGTCTCTCTCTCTCCCCCTCTCTCTACGAGGGAGCTTGACGGTCTCATGGCGAAGGTCTTTCAATCTGTATGGCTCTCTTTCCACTCCTCTTCTTCCTCCCTCTCAATGTAACAGACTCAATTTTGCCTGGATGCACACACCAAGAAAGGTTTCATGAGCCCCGTGAGTTTTGTGGTTTGTCTGGTGGAACTGAGGCAGCCGCATTGTCTCCTTCTCTGTGTCTCTCTGTAACGTTGTGGAGTGGCCATTAAGTGTGTGGATAAGAGAGACTTCTGTTCCAAGTCCCATTTCCTGGTTGTAGCTGTATATCGAATTGCAACAACTTGTCAGTGTCTCTGCCAAATGCTAAGTGTAGAGAGGACTACAGAATGCTGGTGTGTGCAAGTGTTGTGTCTTTGCTCAAACTACGACAGAAGGCATAGAGAGGGATGCTGGCTTGCTTAACAGCATACAGAGCTATATTTCTAAATAAAAGTGTTTTGAGTGATTGCCATCTGAAGCAGAAAAATTATAAGGTTCAAGAGTGAAAGTGTGAGTGTAGTGATCATGTCACTCTCTGTGTATATATGTTGTGTGGCTATTAGGCTTGTCGTGGTAGTTTGTGTGTTACACGGTGGTCAGTCATACACCGATTACATTACTTGCCCATCGTCATTTTGCTATTTTTATAGAAATAATACTTGTTATCAAAACATAGTCAGACAATGGATGCTACAAACTGAAAGTGAAAGTGCCTGCTCGATATGGAGTCTCAGCACAGAGTAGCAGGAGTCTGATTTCACACACGGGACAAGAGAGTTAACAGGCAAGACGATGGCGGAGGATATGGTGTCAAAGAGAATATCAAAAGTGCCTATTTGACAATGGATTGAACCTAAATATTAAAAGGAACCGTAATGTATATGAGGCAATTGGCGTGTGGACGACGGAGCAATCACACCTGGTGAGCACGGCACAGCAGCGCGACGTAGAAACCTGCGGCCCTGCAATGAAAGCTCAACCGGAGAGGCCAGACACACATCCATCCAATGTTAAAGATCAAAGTAAACACTCTACATATATTGAGCGTCATCTTTTTTTGTAAAATGTCCAGTGTAAATCGGTAACACCGGTGTTGTCACAAGTTTATTAACCTCTGGGAAAATTTCCTCACCGTGACATCCTTAGTGGCTATTTATAAATGCTTAGATAAAAGAGGAAGCCCGTAACAGTCAGAAAAAGAATTTAACTTTACATCTTCATTCTCTGGCTGTAATCATCAAAACCTGCCAATCTTCGACCTTTGAGAAGTGAAATGGCTTTTTATTTAGTTAGACCGTTTGAAGGGTAGAGAAAAAAATGTTTTTCATCATATTTCAAATATGCAGAAGGAAGAGTAGGCTAAGTAGAGAATTACTTTATTTTTTATCATCGAGAGGCTTTGAAGGGATGAAAAGAGAAAGTATTTCAAAAGAGGAGCTTTTCAAGTGACGTACAAAAAGAGAGAGAGAGAGAGAGAGAGAGAGAAGAAAGAAAAACCCATATATACGTTACTGTATTGCAGTTGGGAGGTCATTTGTTTTCAGTCATTCCTCTGGGGAAATCTACAGTTGGGGACACAGTCTGGAGTTTAACAAATAGCATTAGCTAATAAAGCTGAGCCTGCATCTTTCACTGTGGGATCTTATACTGTTTTGAAGTACTGTGTGTGTGTGTGTGTGTGTGTGTGTGTGTGTGTGTGTGTGTGTGTGTGTGTGTGTGTGTGTGTGTGTGTGTGTGTGAGTGCGTGCATGCGTGCGCGTGCGTGTGCGAGTGTGCTCGATATGTGAAAGTATGCAGTATGTGCACATCCAAAGGGTGTGTGTGTATTCAGGTTTTTACCCTGTATTTTTGGTTGTGGGTAGACATCAAACCAAGGTTGTAAAGTGCTGACGTGACTTCTAGTGCTGCTCCTATAAATCTTCATATACAGTACCACATGTGACTGCAGTAATAGACTCGATATGCATTTAATGCCCCAGTTCTCAAGGATGAAAGGGGTTCAGCAAGGACAGCTCCCTGGCCAAGGTTAAAAGTTGATGTTACACATTCTCTTTGTTATCATCTTGCTCACTTATACACTTGCATGCTCACACACACAAGCGTTGAGACCATGCAGTGCTGCTTTCTCTGATCTCCAAACTGTAATAGTGGTAAGGGTGCACTTAAAAACTGCTGCATGTGTGCCAACACACACATACACTCACTGGGATTGCCTTGGGGTGATGAAACTGCATGAAATCGCTCTTTTTTGGAACTAATGATTCTACAGCCTTCCTCTTCAGAACCAATTGGTCCATACAGTCTTGGTGTGCACTTTGAAACAAGATTTATGGGCACTTTATAAATTTTAGGGAAAGAGCATATAATTTACTACTGAAAGGATCTTTTTAACGCTTTTTTCCTCTCTTGTGCACATTTAAAGCATGAACACTGAGACACACATTCACAAAAACACAATACAAACAGATACAGTAATTGTTTTAAGTATTTAAAGCTTTTCTGTCCTACTATCCCTGACACTATCAATAGTGCCTCCTTCAATGGAATCACATAATGATCGACTGCCAGTTCGATCCACTTTAAAGCCTCACTGAAAATGTATTCACAGTGGAGGCACTCAAGGGTTTAGGGAAGCCTGTAATGTGTAGCACAACTAATGGAATTCCGTGAAAAGTGTTGCCAACAAGGAGTCTAACATGTGCTGTCGATAAAACAGTAACAATACAAAAGAGAGGGGAAAAATGGGTTAAGACATGAGTATACCAGTAGGTTATGTGCTGTTGACAAAACAGTAACAACTGAGATGGAAAAAATGGGTAAAGACATGAGTTTACCAGTAGGTTATGTGCTGTAGATAAAACAGTAGCGACTGAGAGGGAAAAAAAGGGTAAAGACATGATTATACCAGTACGTTATGTGATGATTAAAAAAATCTCACAGCAAGATTATTATATTTTCAGTAAGAATACTGTTGAAACTCCTTCCTGCCCTTAATTAAGTTTGCAAGAAATCATGTCACAATTATAAGTCATTTGGTTTGACGAAGCTGGATCCGTTCTCATGTTAACTGCTACATTTTTAGCCACACATCAGAAACAAGATATGCAGGATTTCCAACTTCAGTGTTTGTAATACCTCCAAGGGCATTTCTATTTGCCCTTTACTTCTTAGCTGACTCTGCTTGCATAAATGTGGAGGTGTTTATTTACGGTGTCAGGATCAATGTTGGCCTCAAATCAATAACTTCCTGGGAACCTGTACACTAGCTGCCTATAGATTGGGCAACATCAATCTCTCTCATCCTCTTTTTTTTTGTTTCTTCTCTTCCCTTCACTAGTTAAATCCATTTTTCTCTCACTGTGAAATTGATAGTCGAGCAGTTTGAGACGCCTTATTCACCTGGCTGTCTATATCGCTCTTCTTCTGTTGTTTCTCTATTAAAGTCTCGCTTTCTTTCTAAGGAGGGGACACAACACCGGACCTACAGCATAAAAACTACTCTACCTGTCATTTCCACAGCAGTTAATATCTATTGGACTTCATCATTTACTGGGTGACATGGCAATCACAGTCAATATGTCACACAAACAGCTCTGTCGCGGTTCTCTGACTCTGATTCCTCTCACTACAGCCACTCACATGGTCAGCAACTACAATAGAGCAAAAGTATCTTTCAGTTTTTTCCAAATCAATGAAGAGACTCTTTCTAATTTTTTTTGGCAAGACTGCTGTTTGTACTATCAATATATTAGTGTAGTTGACATAGTAGACATTCAAAACCATTTAGTCAAACAGGAGGAGAACCTTTTGAAAGTGCCATGGTCGGTGACCTTACATACAGATATATTTCACACTAACTGCAAGGATAAAATAAACTGTTTTGGGCATCCAAAATGCCAAACAAGGAAATAACGAAATCAGCATCACTGAATACAAGCCAAGGTAACTGTACATTAAATTGTTTTTTTCCCCCACCTTTCCATACAGATGTAGAAAATAATCTTATTGTACCCAGTGTATATTTGACTGTTAAATGGTTTCATAGTTTTATATTCCTGTGATGATCATGAAACTTTGACGATACAGGGAAGACAATCCCAGCTGCCAGCAACAAGCAACTCTAAGCACATTATTATTCTTTGAACCACCAGGACCCAGGAGAGCACATCATGATCTGAGCCCTGATCGTAATTAAGCACAGATCCTCTCATCTATCAAGTCTGTATCGACCCATGCCACTGTCTTTGAAACATGACGTCATGACATGCATGGCGTGATTTAAAACCCCAGCATCATGCAGCTTAACAAAGAAATTGCTGTTGGATGTTAGTGTGACTGCTCTTTTTGAAAATGTTCCTCAAAAATAATTTCATCTCAATGTATGTAGCTGACATTTAACTCAGAAAAACACTCAAACAATGACATTTAAGTGTTTTGGCAGCTACTAAAAAAAGCATAATCAAGCATGCAGAGAGTTTACATTTCATTTATTAGGTGTAAGGTTAAGTGTAGGAACTAACATATTCACATGACTGCATCTTCATTAAACAGTCAAACATTAATGTAGCCATGCAGAAGGTTGAAGTAGCTTCCCAACTCCACAAAACAAGCATATAATAGGCTTGAGAGAGTGGATTTTATAGTCCAGTACAGCTCTCTATATCTCTTTTATTCTGAGAAAAACAGAAAACGTCATACCAGCATCTTTTTCACAGTGGAAAATTTAAAATAGCTTAATCAGCCAACACTATGGAAGACTTAGTATTTTGATTGGCCAATACCCATACATGTATATAATGAGGATGTTATTCATTGATCACATTTCTTCTCAGTAATTAGAATGATATATTTTGACATAAATTGCATTGATAATGTCCCATTTGGTACAATAAACGTTACATATTCTGAATGACTGAATGTGCAAAAATACAAATTCTTCCATCTCATTTAACATTTTTATCATTATGTGTCCCCCGTGTGTCCTGTAGTATAACAAAACATTATATTGGGACCTCTCTAAATACTGTACATCAAATCATAAGTGGGCATATGTATATCTTAATGTTTGCAAATACGGTTTATTAACAAGCTGCATCAGCAGAATGCAAGGCCATAAACAAATAAAATGTACTTATAATGTAATGTAGATCATTTAAATGTTCATCTGTGGCAATGCACTATGATATAGGTGAGATAGTTATGGCAGTGGCAACATATTCTACAAACTGCAGAGTTGCGATGTCATATGAAGGGGCAGTAGCTGCATCTACTGGTTTGTTGCTGCTCCCTTTGTTGGGTTGTTTTTTTTAATGGAGTGGAAATATTGAGCTTGTAACAGGACAGTGAGTTGATGGGATAGACCCAGCGCCCGTCACCTGTTCTTTGACTCAATACTCCTTTACTCACAGCTGAAAGGACAACAGACACACTGTTCTAAAACCAATAACTGATTCAACATCCAGTTTGTCTTCACACTATCCATCCATCCATCTATCTATCCATCTATCTAGTTTTCATTCAGGCTTACAGTATGATTCATGTTTATTCATAGAAATATAGAATATATTATATGATTCCCCATGGGATATGTAGTTAACCTCACATGGAATATTACCTTTTATAATACGAGCACAGTTAGCAAACACATGTTTGAGCTAGACTTCGGGAAAAAAACCCTTTTTCTGCATCTTTCAGATTAAGATGGTTACAATGGGAGACTCCTTATCTCTAACTCTCCTGATCATCTTGAGCACATGTTGTCTGAGTATCACTTAAGGCCACTCTCCCCATTCCCATGTTGATAGTGGATGTACGCACCAGTAGTAGGAGGTTGTCTTACTAGTTCTTCATTATATAGAGTATGGAATTGTAATTCCTTTCAATTTTGAAGATGTGTTACCAAATTGCTGGTGTACGATTTATTATTTCAATAGCAAATAACAATTAAATAAATGTATATCTATGTATTTATTGGTTACATTTTGATTTACAAAGTTAAGAAAGCATTGTTTAAATTGAGTTAAGTTTTTACCTTACATATATAAAAATGATCCCAGTCACTTTCACACAGTGAGGCATACAGTTTATTATAAGCACTGGTATCGAATCGATACTTGGAATCGGCCAATACCCAAAGCCCAGGTATCGGCATCGGGACTGAAAAAATCTGATCGGTACATCCCTAAAATAGAGTCCGCATAAGCAGGACCAACCCATAGAGACCTCTGTATACTTGTGTGTGTGTTTACTATTTTCTAACATTAGTTTGAATCTTGAGTCTGACATATTTTATTTGTGCTGCATGAAATAAACAGGTCAAAGCAGCTGAGCATGTTTTGAAAATAAGTGACATTGTGATTAAATTGTTCTGTTATGTAATAGTTTTGTCCACTGCGGGACTTCTATAATTTCTCCATAAAAATATCACCCTTTCTAAAGCTAAAGGAAAATAAAATATAATATTTATGGAAAACAAATTCCAAAAACGCTAAATTCAAATTGAAAACACTGCAAATCTTCACACACAGAGACCCGCACAAGCACACCCTGCAGGGTTGTAAGATTGAAAACCATCTTTAGAACAGGATGTTGATTACTTGGGTGACTGGAGAGATCACGACCACAATAACAACAAAACTAAAGCTTGATTTGGACAGTGAGAAAAGAAGAGAAAAAAGGAGAGGAATACAGACTGGTCAGTTCAGATTACACATCATCGGGGAAATGTTTGTCTCCCCAATGCTATGGTGCTTCTTACCTTTATATACTGTATTTTTTAGGATGTTACTAATACAAAAAAAATACAGATGTAGTATGAACAAAAGAAAGGCACCACGGGCTTCAAGACATCTCTAAGTTATAGAGGTTCTACATTGATTAGGAGTGCATTTACTGCATTGTTCTGGTCCAGTCATCATCTATAGAGGACAAGGTCAACCCTAATCATTACTAACGTAATGATCCTAATTGATTATCTAGACCCTTCATCATAATGAAGGGAGGTTAAATCGCTGTCTCAAGCATTGTATTTGACCTCCCATAAATGCACTTGCAAGTGGGGTCATTACTGATTGGCCCAGCATATGCCAATCATCGTTCTTATTGCTTATTAAGCCGTCAACCACTCACGTTGTATATAGTGTATATAGTATAATAGTGGTTACTCCACAAAACGAAAAAAGGAAAACATCATGGAGGAGAGGTGATAACTCCACTGTTAGACATGATGATCTAGTTTTCTTCTTACCTAGGACAGTGAATGCCCTTCACCGACTGACTAACTGACTGACTGAACGACTTGTTAAATGCTATAGTGCATCATTTTTAAGGAAACACTCTTAAAGCTAGGTTTGGGAACGTTGAAACACTAGCAAGAGCATGCTAGATTTTGAAAATGATCCAACAAAAAAAACCCAGCCCCGTGTTGCAAATGCTTTTCCAATGAAAGTAGGTAGCAGCACTAACTCCAAAAGTTAGCGAGAAAGTCAGCCGTCAGCAAAACTGACAGTCCGTCTCTTCAGGCCTCCCGCCAAAGCCACTCCCCCAAAATTATCATCATGAACGTAAACAACGAGCATGGCTATGCAACTTTATTGCATGTTCATAACCCATCTCTCTCCCTCCATGTCTCCCGTCTATGTCTACAATGTTAACTATCAAAAAAAACCCAGCTGAGGCAGAAATAGATTTCATAGTTTTGAAGGAAACAGTCCTGAAAATCATGTAGTCATTTTTAAGGATGATGAGATTGATTTCATGTGATGTTATGCGTAATTTACAGTACAACTTTTCCAACCATACTGCTCACAACTTCTGCCAACACAACAATGCCAGCAATTCCATCATGCTCTGCACAAGTGGTTCACCATCTTCATAAAAACATAATGGGAGGCTACCCTGCCCTGTGTGACTTCAGGCTCTTAATCCTTATTTTACAATAGGTATTGACAATAGCATTAATAAAATTTCAATAGATGGGGCAGATCTGCAGTTAGCAGCACTTGAAAATCTCTGGCTTCCTCTAATGGTAATCATGGGAAGCTTGCAGTCTTTTTTGTGATGTGAGTGCACAGATACAGTGAGTATGTGAGTAAGTGAAGGCTTTTTGCCACATATATAATGGCGGATGGAGGGATAATCGCTTGAAGGGAGGAGAGGTGATGTCCACAGGGAGAGTCGAGGAAAACACTATGAAATGGATGTGCTCAGGAGATGAAATGACCTCTCCACCTCTCTCTCTCCATCTCTCTCTAACACACAAAATGTTTCCTTCTAAACTGTGCAACCTCTTTGTGTCGCTGGCTCTACATCATTGTCCCTCAAAACCACTCACCCTCTCCAGCCTCTCCTCTCGCCCAGTCCCTTGCCTGATTGCCTTTCCATTAAATCTCGGCAACACAGCATTTCCACATTTCATACTCGTTTTAATCTTTCAAGAATCAACTGCCCTCCCCAGCCCAGAAACATTTACGAGGGTCATAAAAGGGCTCGGCTGACCCAAACAACTGTTAAGGGACCTGATCTCCCATGTCAGTCCTTATAATATGTCACAGGAGGGGGCAGAGGAGAGGGTAGAGAGAGGAATGAGTAGAAGTGAATAGGAGAAGAGGAGGAAGTAGGAAGGTAGGAGGGAGAGAGATAAAGGCGTCATCCATATGAGCATGGTCACTAGTGTAAGTGCTTTTTACATCAAGCTGTCAGTTCAGGTGATTGCTCTGTGATTGCTGGTTTCAATGGATTAGTGTGGTTGAGGTGGTCTTCAGAGAATAAAAAGATTATAGATTATAGAGACTTGATTTCCTAAGCCATTTCTGATATTAATATTTTATAGTTTGATAAAATTGATAACCATATATACTGTACCTTTAAATTAAACATAAACACATAAAGAAAGATTTTTTTATGAGGATCCCTTAGATTTTTTTTTAAAGAATTGTCATCACGATAAAATAAGCAAGGTATTTTCCAGGTAACAAACTTGTCAGTGCTCTCTGGTGGAAAAACTATATAATGAATAATAAAACATTAATGATTACTAGTAATCATTGTTAATTATAAAATTTTTAATAATTATAGCATGTTACAACATTTCTTGGATTTCAAAATGTTCACTGCTCAGGTATCCAAACCAGCAATCTTATGGCCCAGCCTGTTTATTCCCAGGACAATATATTTAACACAATGTGGATAAGCTTGTGTTGCACTAGTTAACATTCAGCTTAAGTAATATTTTCCTATTATCACCAGCAATAATTTATCATTCACAGTCGTAATTGCTGCTGTTGATTTGTGTGCATGAGCGCTGTGCCACATTGAATATTCATAAGGGTCTGATAATAATACTGTATTCAAATTATTCAAATTAACAATTTCCTCTTTCACAAACTAATGTGGAAGGAGAATACATAACCATGCTACACACACACACACACTCACACATAAATGTGAGTTAGTGAACTCATGCTGAATGGCTATGGCAATAATTCAAAAGTGCTATGTGTGAAGTGGCGTCACTGAATAGAGTACTCGCATACATTGAAATAAACTGATTATAATCAAAGTAAGGTTATAATACAATTACTGAAATTATGATTGTTTTTGTAATTACAATAAGCATAACTAATTTAATAGAGCTGGTTACTCATCAATCTTTCAAATTACACTCGCTGTGTTCAGTAAACTCTGTTTTTTTCTGTATTTCGGCCATAGACTGTACATTAGAAGTGGACGTAGTCACTGTGACATCACCCATTGGTTTATGGACTACGGTTTTGAAGCCTCGAATTCGGCATTCTGACCATCGCCATCCTGGTTTTTGGCTGCCGTCATCTTGGTTATTTGCAACCAGAAGTGACATGAGAGGGTGGAGCTAAGTACAACCCTGAATAATTAACTTCAATTAACTTTCATGATCTGAGAAAACACCGTGAAAGGGTTAAAGTTGTAAAACAAAAACTCTGACAATTGCCAGACAGGACAACGCTATGGTAGGGACTTGTCAATCACAAGGTAGCCACGCCATAAAGCATACCTTGCTTTATGGTCTATTTGACTATAAAATGGGACCATAGTTTACTAAATGAACATAATGCTGTATTGAAGATTTGAAACTAGCGATTGAGACCATAAACTCATGTTTTCAATGTTTACTGAGGTAATAAATCAAGTGAGAAGTAGGTTCATTTTCTCATAGACTTCTATACAATCAGACTTCTTTTTGCAACCAGAGGAGTCGCCCCCTGCTGGCTGAAGAAGAATGCAAGTACAAGGCTTCACTTTTCAGAACCAGAGGTTGCCACTTGGTTTTGGCTCTGTGTTCATTTTAGGTTAAGGTCTGAACTAGAAGGAAAATAGAGAGTTTAAAAAAACGTTTTTGGAGAGAGAGTGAAACGGCTTTCATGTTATAATTACACAGCAGGTAACAGAGCTTGTGTTGAAGTCCTCTGTAAATTCATCAGCATGAGAAACAATAAAAGGAGTCCTTCCATTTGACTATTATATTAAGGATGCTAATTTTGAATCAGCGGTACTGTGTAGTGCCTGACAAGCCGCCCAGCTGCAATGAAATGCTGATGCACAAACAGGTTAAATCCATCATTTATCACCAGTTGCAGAGTATACGCAAAACAGACAGAGTCCCCAGTTCACCTGTCCAGGTGAGTTAGCAGCCACGATGCTGCTTGCACTGTCGTGGACACATGCAGCTACTTGTCTCCACCGCATTATTTAGTTTAGCTGCGAGGTTGTCAGCTGTGTGTCCGCCTGACGTATTGTTACTCTGTCAGCCCGGCGTAACTTTAGCGAGTGACCGACAGACTGTGTGTGTTTGTGCTGCATTCTCAGCTGAATCGTTAATGGTGTCTTTGTGCTCGCCGTTGTCACACATGCAGTCTGTCAGCCCGGCGTAACATTAGCGACTGTCCGACAGTGTGGGGTTGTCGGTGGCATTATAGCTGTTAACGTAGCTGTGCAGAGTGTGTACAGTTTATTTGTCGGCGAATAAATGCTACAACTCCTCAGACCCAAGCCGAGTTCCTGTATCAACACCGGCTCAGACTCACTTAAGGTGGGCTGTTAAGGTGGACCAGCTATTCTCCTTTAAGTGACAAGCCGCTCCTCAGAGTTTTGCTCCCTTTTTTATTCAATTTTTAATATTTCTTTTAACCATTTAACCAATAGCATTAATCGGTTAAAATTCTTAATGTCGGTTAACAGTGAAACTATTGAAAGTGAAATTATTAGCATCCCTATATTATATTTCCATTTTCTATTAGCCTGCGGGTTAAGACGTGGTTAATAAGAAACAGGAATATAATTTCCTTCCAGAAATTAACTTGGTTAATTAATGGTACTAATGCAGATTAGAGGTCAAGTTGGGTTACTACAACCTTTAACCATATTGTTACCTTATTCAAGGTAATCTGGTAGTACAGGAATTAATCTCAGGTTTGTGTGGTGACTGAAGCATCCATGACGACACATCGTAACACCCCGTTATAGAGTTATAAATAACATCTACATTTTCTGAAAAATATAACTAAGTATTGTGTGATTATGTAATGATTGTAATAATAAATATAAATGACATTATTCATTTTTATAGAATTGCATTTTTTGAGAAATAGACCAGGTGGTCCTAAATTAATTTTCAAAGTTCATGGTGGGTGTTGAAGCCAAACACTGGTTGATTGTTGGCATGCAAATAAATCACATTTACAATCTAAATATGCTAAACTGCACATATTATGTCAAACTTTTCACACGTTTGTCTGCTTCTCTCTTCTTTCTCTCCCTCAGGTGTCACACCTTCTAGCAATCTTGACATGTAGCTTGCAGTACAAATTTGCACACTTTTTGTAGCACACACATATTGCAATAGAGTCAGAGTCATCTGCTGCCACAGCCACCTTTACATCTGGTCACAAATAATTTGGGTTTCAATACTGGTGATCCCTGTAAGAACCTTTGACACCCAAACATGACTTTTCTTTCCTGAAACAGACCTCTGAGAAGACGAGACACCCACCAAGAAAAGCAAGACATGAATAGCAAATGTACTGCCTCTTCTCATCTCTATAATCGCTCTGTACTTCTCTCACATTCCTACAAACTCCCTCCTTTTTGTGCGCATTTTGCTCTCTTTATCTCTTGCTCGCTGGGGAGTGCTGCTGTATGGTCTGATTGAGGTAAAAATGTGGCGCACATACACTGACACAAACTGAGGGCATACAAAGAAATTCTCAGCATGTGTTGGCTGATTGAATGCTCAAAAGAAAAGCACTCGTGAAAAAAAACATTTCATCAGCGGCCCTCAAGACAAAAAATATTATTTTTATTTATGTTTAACGACACCTATGTAATCTGTTTGGATTTTATTTAATTAAAAATTGGAATTATCGTGTCATATTTGACTCCTATTATCAGGAGCTACCAAAATATAATCTTGTTTTTTTTTTTATTTTTAACCTTTTTTTCCCAATTGAGAACATGGACAACCATAGAGGCAGTGAGTTCTGAGCTAATTGTTGGGTTAAATGGGGTGGTGGGGCATGAACGGTCTAAAGATTTTATGTTCCCATATAAAGCCAGTCAATCCAACGGCCCTCTTAAGCAGCGTTTCATATTCATAACATGTTTCCCATCTGGCTGCAGGGCGCTAACCGATTGAAATATCACACAGTCTACCCTAATCGCATTACTCTGCTCATAGAGCATTCACACTAGGCACCCAGTGTGAGGCTCCAGCCTTTTGATGTTCTACATTCACTGACTGGTAGGGAGAAGGCTTTCTGACTGACAGCCTGACTGAATGCATGAATGAATGAGTGACTCTTGTTTGGCTGGCCCACCACCTAACTGTTTGACTTACAGACCAAAAGTTCAAGTAACTGCCTCACTCACTGACTGACAGACTGTCAGCGGTGTGGTTCTAACAAACATAGTGTGTATCTGTATTAGGGCTGCAAAATTAATCAAAATTTTATCAAAATCGTAATATGGCTTACTGCAATTTTCAAATTGTTAAATGCAAAATATGTCAAAATATTATATACAGTATATATATGTATATAGATGTCCTGGCCTACACATCATATTCTACAGCCTCAATAAAACATCTTTGTTTGATAAAGATCCCCACAAAAAAATCCCAGCATAATCATTTTCATGTTTTTCATTAAAAATGAGAATAATGATGTCAAAATTATAATTCCCTCTAATATTGCAAATCATATCGCAATTGCAATATCAGACAAAATAATTGCAATAACATTTCTTCAAAATCGTGCAGTCCTAATCTGTATACTGTACATGTAAACATGGGTCAGGTGGTGAGTGTGGTCACCAGTATTCAATGCACATTCTTTCCAGATATCAATATGACATTGTTTGTGTTCCCTGGTATTTAAAAGCTCCAGAAAACATTTGTTAACATTTACAAACTACAGTAACTCAAGCTGTCAGATAAATACAGTATAGCTATCTTATACCATTGGATTTAATGAGATAAAATAAATAAAATCTCACAGATGAACATGTTAAATGTCAGAATCATAACATGCTTTGTCCCTAGGCCACTGTGGCACACTTGACCTAAATTCATATTACAGTAGAAGTTGATGGTATCCTAGTAACCATCAGAAAGCAATCAATCACAGCTCTGCAGTAAATGCCACAGGAAAATTTAAATTTAAATTATGTTTCATTTCTCCAAACACACTGACATGCCTTTTCATGTCCCCTGACTTTCTCTCCTCCTGAGGGAAGGGGAGTTGGAAAAGTTGGTGTACTGTAAAAATAATATAGTGTACCAAGAGAATATGCTTACTCTCACTTATAAAAGTCAGTAAACAGCTTTTTAAAAAATGTCAGTGTATGGTATATTTATGCCTATTAGCACAACTTAACAGCTAGTCTAACTGTATATATAGCAGATAACGGGTGGAGGAAAGCCCAGAAAATGCTAGCCATATGTACAGTATGTGTCTGATTTTCAGCCATCTGTCGCCCTTTCTGCCTTTGCTGTTGTTGAATACAGCATATCTCTCATGACAAAAAGCTACTCATCATCTTTGGAATTGAAAATAATCTTTTTTTTAATGATGTTTTTAATGACTATGATTTATTTTTCTATGTGTTTAATAACCAAATCCCCACAGAACTGTAGATATGAAAATTAAATACAACAAAAGCTTCAATGTTTTTTTTTTTTCTGAAGGCATTAAGTCACATAATCAAACTGTATGTACAGTACTTAAGCCCAGAAGAAACCTAAATCTGTGTCAATGCCAAATGATATTAACACCTCATTCCCAAACAGCACTCGCTATGTATTTGTGTTTCTAAGGCTTGATGGACAAATCCCCTGTTGGATAGATCTCTACAACATAGAATTAGACTAATCCTTATATATCCTTCAGTGTAAGTGATAGTGCATGTAATCCAGAATTCTGCTCTATCAGTGCCAATTGAAGTATTGTATTCACTTTCTACCAATGCATAGTCCCACATGAAAGGCATTTTTAATCCAAGTCTTGGCTGACTATTTCATTGTTATAGACGGGTCCTTTAAAAACGATACAAGCCTTATCATGGATGCACACATTCTACTGTTTAGCCCCACCTAATTTAGTAATTCTCATTCATGGCAAGAACTTGATCTGAGACAATGAAAATATTGAAACATTTGCCAGTGAATCACTCCAAACACACATGTATGGAGTGCCACAACAGCTGTAGTTGGTGCTTGCTTAGTGGCAGTCAGTTGCTCCAGCTCTGTGTTCTTCTTGCCATTGTTTTTTTCTTTTCTTTTTGAGTTGTCATGTCAACTTTTCCTCCATTTCACTTCACTTGACTGAACTGCAGTGAAGTGAAAGTCAATATTAAGAGACTAGGAGCACTTTTTCCTGTTTTCTCTGTTGCTTATTTCAGTTTCTGGACCACGATGGAAACCACGTCTGGGGCTATAGAGGTATCGTTTACACTCCAGTACCCATGTTGGGCAAACTGGCTATCTTACCCAGAGCTAAGCCTTATGCCCGGTGGAGCTGAAGAGGCAATACCACAAATCTATGTCCAGAACAAAACAGAGACGAAGAGTGTATATAGGCATAGTGGCTGTTATCTTTGTTGAGGTATTGAGAACCACTGTTCTTGCATATTCATATATTTATCAAAAGCATTTAAATGTACATAACCCTTATTTACTTTTACTGATATTTATATCAGTCAGCTTTGGAAGGGGTGCTTGTATGTCTGGATTTCTACTGGTTAATGAGAGTGTGCCACAAAGCTCCATTCAGGGATTTGTTCTGTTCACCAGTTATGTTGATGATATTGCCTTTTCTCTATAAAAATGTCAAATAAATATTTACACAGGTAAATTTTGGTGAGGCAAAACTGGCATGGCCATTTTCAAAGGGGTCCTCTGACCTCAAGCTATGTGAATGAAAATGGGTTCTATTGGTACCCACGAGTCTCCCCTTTACAGACATGCCCACTTTATGATAATCACATGCAGTTTGGGGCAGGTCATTGTCAAGTCAGCACACTGACACACTGACAGCTGTTGTTGCCTTTTGGGCTTGGGTTTGCCATGTTATGATTTGAGCATATTTCTTATGCTAAATGCAGTACCTGTGAGGGTTTCTAGACAATATTTCTCATTGTTTTGTGTTGTTAATTGATTGCAATAATAAATATATACATACATTTGCATAAAGCAACATATTTGCCCACTCCCATGTTGATAAGCATTAAATACTTGACAAATCCTTCATTAGTTACAGTTTAAACAGATAAACAAAATTGACTATGGACAATCATGCCATTAATCGCGCTTAAATATTTTGATAAACAGAGCATGATATTTAACATTCATAAAACAAAAGTCATGGTGTTGAGTTCAAGGGACAAAGACTAACAGTATTAGCATAATTTCACTTTAGACAAACTCGCTTAAAGTCTGTGAGAAAAGCTTGGCTTATTGTGTACAGAAATACAAACCGCTTCCCTGTCAGTTGTAGAAATAACATATATAATTGACTGCTGTAGAATATGAAGGTACATATTGTTTTGATCCAATGCCTGGCTGATGCTTCAGGTACCCCACACCAGAACTAATTCTGTGTTTAGAGAGCTCTTATTAAGTAATTTACAGTGTCACCAAAAAAACAAAACATTTACACTTCTTGATTATTTAAAAACTAATATATTCCAAAACAGCCTCTGGATTCTACTGTGGTTGTTTTTTTCTGTTTGTGATTCTGTTTGCTTATTAAATTTCATATTTATCAGCTGTACTGTAAACAGAGATCCTCAGCCAACGTGTACTGCGTATAAATAAAGGTTAAATAAAAATACCCATGACTTTAATCACTAGCTTTCAGACTGTGTGGGCAGATAGTGACTCCAGACAGCGGTAGGAAGGAAGCTGGATAGCCTGACATTCCTTTGAACAAAAAATGATCAAATCTGCCTCATATTACTGTTAGGGAGGTTGGCAGTGTGTGCTGACTGTGGTAGCTATGTGTTTACACCATTTGCCAAGGGAATCTCCACATACCATTGTTTAAATTACATGGGCAAGATGAACAGTTGGTTGAATGGTGTGTATGCTGTGTATATTTAGGGTGCCACGGTGAAAGCATCATCAATCAATTGATCAGTACATCTATGTCAGTCCCTTATTTAACCACTTTCATTATGAGCCATGTGTTGTCATGCAAAATATTAGCGACACAAGCTTTCTCCAAATGTATTACTCTAGAATAGAAAGCCAATATGGCAACTACACAACTTGGCTTCATTCTTTTTTAAATGCTCTCAAAGACAAAACAAGCCTATGACATTTTTTGACAGTTTTATATAATCCATTGTCTGTAATCACAAAGCTTCTAATAATTTGTGAATGAGGTAGCAAATAAACCCCTTGACCACTGCACACACATAGCCTACATTTGCTGCCACGATTTATACATTATGCCAATGTTTTGGGTTTAGTAGGATTATAAAAATACTCAGACATATCTCATTAAGATTGTTAAAAAAAAATAAATATCAACATATTCAACCTGTTGTTCACCACTTTGACACACAACAAATCTAAATTTTACACAAATCTGGCACTAGGACTTGTACATGGCGTTTTCAGCAGCATGCAGTGTTCTAGTGTTTCTATAGATTGACCTGAATGGCCCCAATCTGAATTGCTATGGTTACTGCACACCATAATAATCCCTACTTAATCAACTCTGGAAAAAGGGGGGGAGGGGTAGTCAATTTTGAATGTGAGTGTCTGTGTGCATGCATGTGAGTGTGTTCAAGTAAATTTCTTCTTAACAAGTCATGTTTGTATGTTTATGTGCACTGCTATGTAGGCTATATGTGTTTTTATGGACACAAGATGATGATGATTTTATTTTTTTGAATCAAGATCCATTGACTAGCTACTCACTTCTAAATAATATAATGTGAATTACAGAATTTAAAGAGACTGCAGAGAGTAATATTGTTGTAAGTGGGCTGACCAATGTGCTTTGGGCTATTTAGTCCAATTCAATAACATTCTGCACATATTCATGAACAGAAAATCAAATTAACTCACATAAAATGATCTATGTGAAGGTGCAAAATGGAATAAAGAATTTCCATAACCTGGTGTGAAGGAACTGATGAGCTGGCAATTCGAGCTCCTGAAGTGTTAAAATATAACAAGAATGTATTAAAGAAATATGTCAAATCAGTTAATGGACAGGAAAGATTCTGCATCCATTCTATTTCGCATCATTGACTGTTTTTAGTCACTGGGAACATCATGTAAAAACCAGTATCATCATTCACACAGAGAATAATGGAGAATGGAAGAGTCATTCCTTGAACGTAAAAGGGGCTTTTAACAATGACAGGCCCTACCTCAAATCAAGCAGATTCATTTAGTCCATATGTCCATAACAGTATATAAGCGAGAGTTGACCGCCTCATTGATTTTTACTACTTTGTAGAAATTACACGGCTATTTCTTTAATCAAATTTACCAACCATATTTTACAGTAAAACTGTAGATTGTGCACTGGGCTGTAGTGGCAGTTCTGTCTCCCAGCTTCCACATTAGAGAGCGCTAAAGCCAGCCAGCCAAATCAACAGCACCTTATTAACCACTGTAACTGCACTATTACATATTATCTGATGCTGCTAGTATTGCTATCACTATACTCCTTCAATCCATCCAAATAAATCAACTAAATCATTAATGCCAGCAACCAACACGTGTGTTAATGGGCATGAAAACAGTACACTTATTATTTTGATGCTTTCTGAGGACTACTACCACTACTATTACAGTCGCTTACTGTCATTTCCATAAATCCATATCTCTTATACCATAAAACATATATGCGTTAGTAAAAGTTTCTTTAAAATGATTAATTGTGTGCCTTTCCAGTGCAGCAGATGGAGACTTGAACCTGTGTAGCAATTCTGTCATTTTACAGTGTACACAGGGGCTGTTCACTGAGGATATCTCACAGATCTTAAACAAAAGAGGAAACCACAGGCAGCACGCAAACGTGACAACACACACAGACAGTGTGTCCACAGAAGAGGAAAACCACAGGAAGCATCCTGGTGATTTTGTAAAGAGGGGAAGTACTGTTCAAACTTTTCCCTCTGCCCCACTGTCTGTCTTTCTTTGCAAAAAAGAAAAAAAAATTACTGAAAGAACTCCCAATCACAATTCAGACTTGACAACTCCATTGAAGACATTCAGCATTTTCTCCCCGCACAAACATATGCACATACACATACAGTATTTATGTCTGCGCAATTGTCCACAAGCCCGGAAAAAGAGTAACTATTTAATAATACTCTTGTGTTCCCAGGAGATCTATAAAGTCAGTCCACGAGTGTGTGCGCATGTATTGATTCAGACTCCTCCAGTCTAACTGGGTAATTGCCTTTTAACCGTAAGTCATGACTGAAGGACACTGTGGGGACCTGTCATAAATGGAGTGAGAAAAGAAAAGCAGAAGAAAAGAGAGAAAGCAAGAGAAAGACAGTGATTGGTAGAGAGAGAAGCAGATGGAGAGACTAAAAATAAGCCAAGGTCTGTCTTTCACTCTGCATCTGGTTTTATGTTAGCATTCTAAAAAGCAAGGGGAAAAATCAGTAATGGGAGGATGGAGGGAAAGAGGCTGAGAACATGTTGTGTATACATTGCTCTGAAAGGCTATTTTGCTTTTAATTTCCTTTTTTATTTTTATTTTTATTCTCGGCTCACTTTGTTCTATTTTAACGATTCATTTTCCTTCAAACAAACTTTTTGAATGTCTTTTGGGGATGTCTTTCACCTTTTTGTCTTTCTCAGCTCCAATTTAAAAACAGTCACACTTTGTCTGTGCTGGCTTTAAAACAGGTCTAAAACGCGTCTCACTGGCCCATCAGATGTGGGAGGGCGAGAAACGCCTCTCTCTGAATCATAACTGTCCAAACGTGCAGTCCGCCTCTGCACTGATAGGCCAGATGTAATGATGTATGAAGGGGGCTGGTAATTGGAGAGCGACGCAATTTTGACCTTGAAGCCTCCCCCCACAACAACGTCTGGAAAACTGACTGTGTAAAAGGTACTCTTTAAAGCTAGCAATGCCTAGTTCACACGACATGACAAGCCCTGATTTTCCGGTGAAAGATCTTGTAGTGTGTGACCCGATGTCGCCGGTCAGTCATGTAGTGTGAAAACCACAACGACTTAAAGACTCACGATTACTAGACAGCAAGTTGTGTAGTGTGAACTGTACTGCGATCTGACAACTTTGAAAGTCGTGTAGTGTAAACTTTGCTTTACACAACTGAATTTGGAGATGCTGACTTTAAGTAATTATTCAAAATACCAGAATACAAGTTTGAAAGAAGGTGGATTTTCCCTTTAATAATCAATACTATATGATAAACATCTGACTAACCTTAATTCTGACTTTAAAGGTGCAGTGTGTAGAATTTGGCGGCATCTAGCATCTAACTGAAACTTCTCCCATGTGGCAAGTGTGTAGGAGAACTATTGTGGCCGACGCAAAAACACGAAAGGCCCCATCTAGAACTAGTGTTTGGTTTGACCATTCTGGGCTACTGTAGAAACATGACGGCCGGCTCCGTGAAGAGGACCCGCTCTCTATGTAGGCTGAAGGTAAAACACAACGATTCTGATTTTCAGGTGATCATACACTAAAGAAAACATCTAATGGATCCCCCTAAATGTTACAAATTATTCCTTCAACCCAAACAAAAAAAGTAGGAAAGTGAAAGCACCACGTGTGAACATGTGTTGCACCATGACCAATCTACTAACAGTAAAGCAGAAGACATGCCTCTAAACCGTAAAATCATCTTAGCTCTCTAATGCTAACACTAACACCCACACACACACACCAACAGTAGTGGGCAATGCTATGCTAACTTTAAACTGCTTTGCATCTTGGTAAATGCATTGATCTACTGATAAAACGCTACAGGACTATAACCACTGAATCAGAAATCAGACTGTAGTAAAGCATTCACTATGGGACCATTTCACACCAAATGCTTTAAAGAAGCACGGATGCGACCAACCTTTATATGTATATATTCATAATAATAATAATAATATGCACATAATATTGGTCAGATCGATAAAGTTAACTATTAATTACCATACGAATCCAAGGGGTTTTGTGCCATTTCAAAATAAATCATACCTGTAATTGTTGTATATAATCAGGTATAGATTAAAAACCTGGTGGGCTGTAAATTAACAAGTTCACGTTACACCATTTAAGGATAACCTAGAAAAAATATTTTATAAACCAAAAATGTGCATATTACCTATCAGGATTCTTTGTCATTCTGAAGATAAAGGATTTTTAATTGACTCTTTCGTTTGAGCTTTGTGACTTTGGTTCACAAGTAGCCCCATCCTCTTATGGGGTATCAGATAGTGGAAAAATCATTAAAAACGACTCAGCCCTTTGCGGCTGTCCAAGAGATAAATGCTGCTGCTCGGTGGGAAGAGGTGACAAGGGAGCCAGCGTGCTCAAGGCTGACCCTGTGGTATCAATCTGTGCAATGTTAAAAAGTTTCTCTAGGCTATGAAGAGACAGTTTTGGCTGCTCTGACCTCTTTTAGCATTTTAAAAGACCCAACAGCACAGGCTGGGTACTGGGCATGAATCAAGCAGCAATGGGAAGAAGTGGGGGTGAAAGGAGGGTTATAATACAAAAATCTAGCATATTTCCTAAAGAGAGAAATGAGCTAGGGCTGTCCGATAAATCATATTTTCATCATCAGAAGGCTGTCTGAAACGCGATGAATAAGAAATATCATTATATTTAGCGATGGCTACCGAAACCAGTTATTAAACAGGCACTGTGTGCTCTGTGTCAGAGCTCTCCACATATAAACAAACGCGGCGAAGCCAGAAAAACAGCTGATCAGAGAGGCTGCTGCGGAGACGAGTTGATGACAATTACGCTCGTTACTCTAAGTAAATGCAATAAAACTTTGCAAGTGTAAAGCCGAGACATTATCATTACACCTGTTCAACAAGCATAAACATGATGAAACGGTTAAACATGTAGGAAAGTGATATTTCAAACTGCATTGTCCGCAGTCTCTCATCCACCGCCGCTATGTTTACACAAGCACAGCGCGTTAGCTTGGCAGCTAACAGCAAATTGTTATCAAGTGTAAGTCGAGTTCTGAATGACTTTAGTTCCCTCTAGGAAGTAGTGTTCCAGTGTTTGTGTCCGGGGAGTTTATTGTGAAGGGTGGAACGGAAGGCGTGAAGCGGTGATGCGCTGTTATTGACAAGAGTGCAGACTACGGAGCCTCTGTGTTATTATTTTATTACCTTCATAAAGTATAGGAGCATTGTAACCCTCGGCTACACAGTAGGGTAGTTTGCCATGTATCTTACTTGTAAACTGATCTGCTGGCTGAGATGAAGCACCCCCCCCCCCTTTACCAGCAGTACCTACAGTGGTTCACATCAGCAGAGGGAGGAGGAAGGACTGATACTGACTGATGTCTTTGTTCTTCAGTCTTTCTAAGCTTCACTCAGTATTTTCATGTCAGGAATATGATTTATTTTACCACCATTTTAGATCCAGTGAGATATTAATGAGTTTATTTATTGCAAATCATATCGTCACCACAATATTGAAAAATTGTAATCGCACATCGCAGATTTTCCTCATTTCATAAAGGGCTAAAATGAGCTGCTAGAAATATGTACTGTACCTAGCTGCTGCTATAAGGGTTTTGACTACAGAAATCTGCAGGTGAAAAATGTTCCCTTCATGTCCACATGATGTATAAAAACACACCTAACTGTGATGTATTTTATGGCGTTATGTCAGAAACTGCCATGCCAACCTTTATGTACAGGAATAATTGGACACTTTCTGTAAATTAGAGAAGAGTTCATTATGTTTCAGTTGAGCACAAGTCAGCAAGACACAAAGCAGCACTTAATTGCACAGCCGGCCCCACATTATATCTGCCATTGGCCCTCAACCTCTTCCACAATGAAAATGTGGACACTTCCTGGTAATTACAAGTCAGGCTCATAGCATCAAAGGGAAAGCACCAGCCCCAAAGACGTTATTACTGCTGTTTAAGGTACCGTTTTAATGAACACTAAAAGAGCAGAATGAATCCTGCTTGTATTAAATGTTCCTGTACTTTCGAGCAGAAAAAAAAAACTCTGAGCTGAGTGATTTTCTAAAGTAGGATTTTTTGCTATATTTTTAATGCGGCAAGCAAACTGTTTACTCTAGCCTCATCATTTGACCCAGTCTCATTAAAACACATTAGTAGTCACATAAAGGGAGGCACCATAACCAACACTGATATCCATTTTGGGCCCGCCTCACAGTCAGGGAGATGTTGCACATAAAAATACTCACCTAAGTGGAAATTCTCTGATCACAAGTCAAATATGCCCATTGTAATAAAACATTATGCTTAAATGCTCACAATAGGGAGGTTTTCATTGTTCTCTCTACTATTGATAGGGAGGTCAGAGCACAAGGCAAACTAAAGAGCAGAGCCTCTGGTGCTGGTAGAAATTTAATGTCTTGCTCAAGGACACTTCAGTGGGGCAAATGTGACAGTGCTTAGTTCCACCTGCTAGCTTATAATTATCTCAACACCTGACAGAGCATGGGAACTCATATCTGTCAGCGTATTAGGTAGGTCTTTTTCATTATCTCCTCAACACATAATCTCTGTCACTACCCCCGCTCGTCCCTCAGCATATTCATTACACTAAATTAATTTGTTTAGTTGGATGTTATGTCAACTTTAGTGTACACAGTGAAGAGTTTGCTTGTTATAACAAGTACAGATTATATTCTATTTAAATGTACTCCCAGGTCCACTCGCTCTCATTTTCAGTCATTTGCTTTTTCTCTCTCACATACAAAACATACCTCGGTCTCATCACAGTTTCCCACCACAACCCTTTACATTTTCACAAGTCCTTCCCTGACTATCAAACAGAGCAGCCATGTACTGGCAAATAGATGGTGCAGAGAGGGAGAGGGAAACATAGGATGTATACAGAAGGAAAAATATATATTTCAGTAGATAAAACTTCAACTTTTTTAGATTGTAGCCATTAAACCATAGTTTCTTAGACAGTGGAGGGTCCCAAGGAGGATCCATAATCTAATGCAGGCCATATACATCCTTTGCATGCTGTAATGATTTAATATAATGTATTTAAAAAAAAAATGTAATATGAACTAATAATGTAATATAAATTACTAATAATGTAAGCACCCATTAGCTACGAAATGCCAGTGGATAATGTAATAACATATCACATTTTGCGTTATTTTCTACAATATATAGTGAGCTGTAATCATTGTGAACATCAGCATATGATATAATTAGATATTAAAAATATAATTTCTTCACATTATAAAAATTTTAATCTACTACTTTGTTTTGACTTTGCAGCAAACAATTAAATGACCAACTTGAATCTCTGAATTCTGACTCTTGAAGGGTGTTTTACTCTTATTTTAGTATATTCATTGTGAGGATCATAATTACACTGGGTAGAGTTATTGCTGTATTGACCCATATATAAAAAAGACCCAGATTATAGCACAATGACCTTCATATTTCCTTTTCCAACAGCGGTTTTAGTACTTTTTAAAGGCCCTCCAAACCCACAGAGGTGTTTTCACTTAGTCTGGCTTGACCTCTACTCAGGTTGAAGCTGGGAAGAGCTATGCTGGACATTACACTAGCTCACTGGACACTGTGCACAAAATATAATGATAAAGGTGTAGTTTTAGGCAGAACATAAGCTAAAAGGAGAGTGAAGAAGGCCCTTGACACTATTACAACATTCAAATCCCACCTCAAAACACACCTGTTCAAACTGGCCTATTTACTGTAGTGACCGTAATTCTGTGTCCTTCCCTTAACATTGTTACTGTTTTAATCCCCCTCACACGTGTCTGCCTAAATGTCTCTTTTTATGTTTGCTCTGCTGGTGTTTTCTTCGTATTTGGCTGTTTTATCTGTTTGAGTATTTATTTTATCGTTGTAAGGTGTCCTTGGGTGTCCTGAGAGGAGCCACCAAATAAAATGTATTATTATTATTATTATTATTATTATTATTATTATTATTATTATTATTGTTATTATTATATTATTATTAGAAGAGCTCTAATCATTTGTGGCTGTGGCTGTGTCATGGTGTGCAATGCCTTTAAAGAAAAAAGCTCTCTGAATAATAAGTGTGTCTTTTAAATTAAAAAAAAATAAACATCAGGAAATATAGCCTGCTGGTATTTCAACCATTGGATTACAGTATATTAACCATTATTGTTTCCCATCACAACTTCCACTCCACTTTACCAGGAGAGAGACAGAATTGAAGAGTGAGTGTGACACTCAGAGACACAGATAGTGACAGATTCAGAGAGAGAATGTGTTGAATTAGTCATGAAAGCTATGTCAAGTAAAATGTAGAATGTAACATGATCCTACATTTTCCAAGATTAATATTCAGAAAATGGCTTATATTCAGGCCACTACAGTATATTGTGAGCCTCAAGACGTTGAATAAAATACATTCAAGAAACCCTAAAAACTAAGCTATTGTTTAATAGAGTAATGCTTTGTAATCATCCTTTGGTCCAATAAAAACCTCTGGGGTGTCATTTGTTTTATGAGTAAAGTTTTTCTGCCTTGAACAGGCTGGAAAATTACTTTGCACCAAAATAGTAATGTGTAAAGATGCCACATTATTTAAAAGTGTGTATGTGTCTCTATCCATGCACGTACACTTGCAGGTGTGTGTCTGCATTGTGTCCCTAATATGTCAAGGTGCACCTCAGCGAACGCATGAGTCAGACGTTCTACACATCCCCTTGTTGACCAGTTCACCCATCAGTGAGAGGACTCTAATTTCTAAATGGTCCCTGCATGAAATGAGATGCAAACACATTAGGCAGGTGTGTTCAAATGATTCATAGTGTGTGTGTGTGTGTGTGTGTGTGTGTGTGTGTGTGTGTGTGTGTGTGTGTGTGTGTGTGCCCAGGGGGCAAGACACAAAATGGGATAGTGTGTATGGGTGAGTGCATGTGTGCCACTGTCTGTGTGTTAAGGGGAACCAATGCTATGCCTGTTTACCAATGCATGAGGTCAGAACCCAGTGAGAGCAATCATCAGGCTCCTTACTTCAGAGAACCACCATCTCATCTCTATTGCCCGCTCGCTCTGCATTCTCTCCCACCTTTTTCTCTCTCACATCTATTCCAAAGCACACACATCTTACCTTTCAAACCCTTGGATACTTGACAAAATTGGCTCATACAAAAACACGATACCTTTTTATTAATGAAGACTCAAACTGCCAACTGTAAAAACACCAAGAGATTTCAAGTCAAAATGAAAACTGTTTTTGTTATTCTAATTTTCCATGTCAGGTCTATTTTTTTTAAAGGTATTATCAAAGTGTAGAAAAAAATGAATCCAAATGCACAATGCACTGTTTTGAGATTAATAACTACTGAAAGCAATCTAGTGGAAGACCTTCCTTCAGTTACAATGTATTTACTATAACTCTCCAACAATGCAGCACTTTATAGTACACAAAAAACACCATTGAAAAAAATGAAACAATCGACAATAGCATTCAATGTTATGGACTCCATATAAGCCATTAGGAATCTGCAACTGTCATGTGCAGCCATTAAATGCTAAGAAACTATTCTCACCATCTCTACTATTCTTCATCTACTACCACTATGACATCGACACTGAGAGCTTCCTCAATAACTATTTTCAGCCTCTTCATTAATCCCTACTAAGACCACAGTTTCTGAGTTAACACAACAAAAACAAGAAACAGAGAGTTTTTGTTTGTTTGCTTTCCCCCTAGCAGAGCTAAATATGTAGGCAGAGAATCAAGACTCCCCCCTGCCATGTCAGTGAGTTATATAGACTGGGGCTACTCTGAATGAGAAAGCCTTTGAGCTTTATAGACAGGAGAGCTTTTTTTTAGAAGTAACAAGTGCTCTGAACCAGAAAATGTACCTTTATGTTGGGAAAACCCTCTGAGTGTTACCAACCAATTATCTTTGTCAATTGATTTTCAATGGGGATGTATCCTCATGTAAAATCACAGACTCAATACAAAGACAAATACTTCCTTTTCTTTTGTTGCTGCTAGGGTAAAGAAGTAAATGTTCCCTAACAGATATTTAGTGATCATTAGCTCAGGTGGTATTTTGGGCTGGTTAGTCATATGGTTATTTTTATTTTTTCCCCTGTCCATCATGTCTACACATCCAAATGTACTTAAGAAAAATACAGAACCCCAGAATTTATTAGGACTGCAACTAGCAATTATCGATGAATGAAACTTCTTTTTCTCATTTAATGGTTTGGTCTAAAGAATGTCAGCAAATAGCAAAAGATGCCCATCACAAGTTCCAAGAGCCGTCTTAAAGATTTATGTTTTGTCGAACCAACAACCCAAATATTCACATTTGAGAAGCTGGAACCAGATAATTTATCGGCATGTTTGCATAAAAAAAATACTTAACTGATTAACTATCTGCTAAATCAAAATAAAGGTATAAAGAAAATAATAATCAATAGCAAAAAATAAATAGATTATGCATACAACGTCCTTTCCACAGTTTTCATATCATCGTGCTTCCAAGAAAATGTGCCAAACAATACTGTGCATGTGTACAGTCTCCTTTTGTATATATGTGAGGGAGAAAGACAGAAACAAAGAGACACGGGGGGAAAAAAGGAAAGTGAATTTAAAGACTTTTACAGTCCTGGCTAAAACACCCTCAAAATCATCTTATCTTCTTGCCTTAAGTTTTTCTCTCCAGCCTTGGAGGGGACCCCATCCTCTAAATTGAAGCTTAGTCTCTTATTAGATTTATCCAGTGCTTCAAAGAGTGAATAAACATAATCTATGTCACACAAGCTCTCTGTGCCCTCTGAATAGCATGTACACAACAAAATGTGATTTTGTAAAGATGACAACAGATAAGCCCTCTCCATGAGGTTTTGGAGAGTTTGAAATGTGATGCGAGTCCATTGCTATGGACGGAAACACAGTTGCCATGGTGTGTGTGTGTTCGTTTTCATGGTCTCATGTCTGTCTCTGTTAGTGTCTGTCTACTTATGTGTGGCTCCTAAAGAGATGGTGTGGCCCATAGTAAAGGCTGCAGAGGCTGTTGCCATGGTTTTAGCTTCTGAAGGCTGTTGTTTCACGACGGAGGGAGGGAAATAAACACTGTATAGAGTGACTCATCCTGAAAACATCCTGGTAAAGCCACACAATATGACAGTGTTTGTGTGTGCGTGTGGGTGTATATAGTTGTGAATCTCCTCTGTGGCCAGTTTCTAAAGTTTGACTGTGTGTTTCTGTATGAATTACTCTGGTTCTACATGTAGTATGTGTGTGCCCCATGTGTGTCTGTGTCTCCGTCAGCCCACCATGTAGACAGCTCAGATAAAAGAAGATCAGAAAGCACAAAAGACGGAAATGACAGCAGGGAAGTGAGTGGGAGTGAATAAACAGGGCAACAGATGAACAACGGATGAGAAGGAGAGAAATCAACGGAGATGGAGACAGAGGGAAAGGGACAGAGAAAAGGAAAAGAGGAAAAACCGATACAGAAAGGAGGCCAGAAGCACAGAGAACACAGGAGGAAAGTACATTGAGCATGAAGACAGAGACAGAAAGAAAATATGCACACAAAAGAGAATGGGAGAGCTGGAGGTAACAGCTCTCTACTTACTGGCCCTGATGGGAACACATACAAAAGCAGTGCTAAACCACTGAATCACAGACAGATAGCTGCCAAACCCGCCGACCTGCAGGGCATTATCTGGAACAGAGGGCGCCCTGGCACACAGAGGGCGATGGAGGCATTATCCAAGCATAAGACAGAACAGGCTGTTGATACCCAGCCAAGAATATGCCATTTGTACTACACTGACCTGCAGGGTCCAAGCCCCCACAAGCCGGGTCAGTGACTCTGAGACCAAGTTGGCCAACCGGGTTTCTTGGCTCGTGAGCCATAAAACTGAATGAATATATTATAATCTACCGCCGATGCAAACAAGCATGGGCTAAATACCAAAATATGAAGTTTCCATTTCTACTCAACATAATGAAACACAGCCAAAAGTATGTCAGACAAAAGACAAGAATATTTATAAGTCGTTAGAGGTGTGAAATTATTTTACAAGACATGCGCCAAAAACATTTTTTTCCGCCTAGCTCTTAAAGATTCAACCTCAAGCCCCTGTGCCACAGTCATTCCCAAGCTGATAATCATTGTGCTAGGCAACTGCAGAGTAACAGAGAAATTTGCCCCTGACAGCATGGTTGGGTTGAACTACCGAGTGGCTGCCAGAGAGGTAGCAGCACAGAGATGTGCTGGTATAGCCTGTTCAAACCTTATGCAGAACAAGAGCCCCAGTGGGCAGGAGTTATCATACAATATCTGCCAAGAAGAGGCCAACATGTGCCAGCCTAGCATAGGGCAAGTGCAGTTCTGTGGAGAAAGAAGAAAGCTGTATCTCCACATGGTATAAACAGCTTAACCTCTGCCAGGGAGATGCCACTGTGTGTGCCAAGCTAACACAGGGTAAGGGCATAGAGACATGCATGCCAGGGAGGTGAAAACCTCTCTGCATTTGTCTGTAGCTACTGTAAAGATGCCACAGGGCAGAGACAGACAGCTCTACATTTGCCAGAGAGATGCTCACTAAGGTGGCAACTCTGTTATCCTGCAGGTATAACCCAGTACTGTCAGGGGACATGAGGCTCTAGGGCTACAGCGAAGATGATACTCTGCACTACTGTCTGTGAAATGTCACAATGTTTTGTATCAAAATAAATAAAAAAAATACTTTGATGTTGCCAATGAACAAATATTCTTTAAGATTTATTTTATCTTACAATTTAAGATACACAATTCTCATACATTAGCAACCTGGTCGAGTGGTAGAAGTCAAAATTGTGGGGTAAAATATCAGATTAATTGCAACAGATTTTCAAGCTATCTGTCCACAACGTCACAACTAGGGCTGTCAAAGTTAATGTGATAATAACACCAATTTGTTTTAACGGCATTCATTTCTTTACCGCATTAACGCAACTGGCGATTTTTAGGTTGTAGCGGGCTCAGTTTTAAAGCTTTAAACAATGTCATACTAGCTTGTCGCAATGAAACTTACGCTAAATTTTGGTGAGGAACTGGCATGGCCATTTTCAAACGGGTCCCTTGACCTTTGACCTCAAGATATGTGAATGAAAATGGGTTCCATGGGTACCCACGAGTCTCCCCTTTACAACTATGCATACTTTATGATAATCACATGCAGTTTTGGGCAAGTCACAGTCAAGTCAGCACACTGACAGCTGTTGTTGCCCTTTGGGCTTGAGTTTGCCATGTTATGATTTGAGCATATTTTCTATGCTAAATGCAGTACCTGTGAGGGTTTCTGGACAATATTTTTCATTGTTTAGTGTTGTTAATTGATTTCCAATTGAAAATACCTGATAATACTTGACAAATCTCCCTTTAAGGTACATGTTGAACAGATAATGATTTGCAATTAATCGCGATTAACTATGGACAATCATGCGATTAATTGCAATTAAATATTTTAATAGATTGGCAGCCCTACTTTTTATTTAAGTGAAGTCACATTTTTAATTGATTTCCAATAATAAATATGTACATACATTTGTATAAAGCAAGCATATTTGCCCACTCCCATGTTGATAAGAATATTGAATACTTAACAAATCTCAGGGAAACACTGAACTGGGCAGAAAGAAGGTTCCCGCTGATTTGGCCTTTCTGTTGTGAGGAACTGCCAATTGCATGGAGGAAGAGAAATTCAGCATTATAATAGCATAATGTGCAGCTCTTTATGGGAGCCTGTAAATTTAAACTTTGCAGTATAAAGAAAATGTAGACAAAAAAGAGAGAGGCTGTGGATACACAGAATGTTACAACTCCATTTAACAATTGAGATGACGATTTAATTTGTGCGAGACCACAGTAAGGCAGACTCACATCTGAATATGTGCACATAAAGGCATTGTGTTACCACGCATTACTTAGTGTCATAATGAAATGCCAACCACAGTGAAAAGGCCAGCCTGGCACAGATTAAAAAAAAGACAAAGAGAAACCGCATTTTTCAACACACGACAGGGAAATAGAGATGCCAATGAACTGGGAAGAGAGATAACAGCCCTGTGAGGAAAAATGACAAACAAGCTGACTTGTGACTACAACTTGGCATGAGTAGGGGCATGGTACCGCAGGGCAAATGTATTGACCCATCTGTAAAAGATGGAGGGAGTTGAAATTGGGAAGAGAGATAGAGGGCGAGACTGAATATGTCCTGAATCAACGCCAGCCTCCTACTAAACACTCCAGCTAGGAAAGACCAGGTGGTAAGGAAAGGTCAGAGAGCTCCACTCTGGCAGATACAGAGACTCAGTGTTCTCTTGTACCAGTCTGGAATTAAAAGTATACTCTGTGTTTCTCTTTACCAATCTGACATCAACAGAGGACACTCAAGGTCAGATTTAAAAAAACCTCTTGCGCTGTGGTTTATAAGCATTCCGCTCATAGAGACGCGCATGTTATTTATGAAACTGGTGCACCGACCCGAAAGAGCAGGTTGCCTGTCATCTGAAGTGCACAGTGCGTGTAATCAGTAAAGTGTGCCTCTCTTCTTAATGCATATGCATTTAATGGAGGATCACAAAAATGTTCAAGCAATTTTTGAGGGTCAGCTTAGCATGAAAAAAAATATCTGCTTCAAAAAACCAGGTGCAAAAAGTGCAGAAACATTAAAAGGAAGGTGGGCAAGAGAAAACTTAAATAACCCTCATTCTGAAGACATCTCAATGACAGCGGACAAAATCTGCTAAATGAGATTATAAAAGCAGTTGAGTAGAATAAGAGACCAGTAATAATAAATGGCCACACAATCTGACCATCTGCTCATATTTTTACTAAAAAAGTGAACTTTAAAACATCAAAAGTGACCTGAAAGGAGTTTTGGGAAATTCATTGAGTGCTGAAACAAAAATAGTCTGTGTCTTATTATAACTATAAGTAATAAAATCGTTATTTACCTACCAAGATTATACTAAGGTGTCGTGTTGCATGTTACAATATATTTTAGCATCATTACATTTTGGTTTACTGCCTCCTTCACCTCATTCACAAAATGTGACTAGTCCAAGTGACTGGTTGCAAAATGAGCTACAACACCTTACTAACACAAAAATACAATTGGCGTCGCAAACATAATATTTGTTTATTATTTTGAAATATATTAAATTGCAGAGGAGTTCATGATATTGTGTCCATCCTCTGTATGTCTTGATTTCTCCCATGGCAGTCAAATTAACAGCAAGAAGTGTGATCATACGGTGCTATGAGGCATATCCCCACACTGAGGCCTCATTCATTAGCCTTTCACACACAGACACACGCACACACATAAAGCTGTGATCCTGCTAATGAGACACATATGGACCTCTGATCACCATGGGTGTCTCTGACATTCGTCTGTCTCACAGTCACTTAACATTTTCTGACAAGCAAGCATTGCTATGTGCTTTTGTCAGAGAATATAAGAGAAAGACTCGGACATATCTGCCTGTGTGTGTGTGTGTGTGTGTGTGTGTGTGTGTGTGTGTGTGTGTGTACCCATCACTGGACTAAACAGTAAGAATCGACCAGTGCTAATCTCTGCCATGCACGACTGGCCAGCCTTCATTACAAATTTTATTAAAATGGCTTTCAAACATGCACACAATACCAAAAAACAAAAAGAGAGGGGGAGAAAATGAAAACAATTGTGATTATAAAGTTTGTTTTTGCTCAACTTTTATGCTAATTAGCTTTGTTTTCTTTTTTAAATAAAGGCAGCAGAAAAGAAAAAGGAAATTATCCTGTGGAATGAGGCTTGAGATGCCAGCTTGACTAAGACCATGACTGATGTTCATGATGGAGACACACATTCACACAAACAATTCAAGTATAAGAGAAACAAATATGCACATTGGGCCTCACTCAATAATATGTGCGTAGAAATGTTCTTACTCTGCACACAAAATCAGTGCAAACGCAAAATCACCGCCAGATTCATGAAACATGCACATCGGCCAATTTAGTTCTTACCGCAGTGCGTATGTTAGTGAATCAGAATAACTCTACATTGACAGGTGCATGCACTATTTGCAGTCAGCACACTGCCACACCCCCATTTCTCTATATCAGGAAATACGTTTGCCTAGAGGTTTATCATGGAAGCGGTCAAGTTCTTGAGAAAAGCATGAGCCCTGAAGGAAAAAAAATAAAAAAAGAATTTCATTACTGAAGAAATTGAGACAATAGTGTACAAGGTGGAAAGCAGAAAAAGGCACACTTTTCCAAAGTGTTTCGACAGGAGTGACAATGATAAAAAAAAAAAGAGGCTTGGGCCACAATAACTGAGGCAGTGAATGTTGTGTAGGCTCAGGTAAAAAAGAAATGGTTTGATATTACAGTTGAGGTGAAGGACTGAGCAAGGATTTTCGCCCAGAGATAGGGCTGTGCCGAATAGTTGGAAGCTTCATTCATAACGTTGACATATTCATTCAGTTTAAATCTGGTATTTCTGCACAGTTGCAGATGAAGTTTAGGCTACCAAAGAAGTGTGGGCAGGGCCGAGTTCTTTTAGAATAAAGTTCTTTAAATATTAACCCAGAAACTTGGCAATTATCTAAACTTTCCTTCTGTCTTTTAGCTAGTAGATTAACTGTTAACTTAAAGATAGGGTCAACGATGTTAGAAAGCTAGCATAATTTGAAAGTAGCCTCGCCTCAGGAGCTCCGTCTAAACCAGGGGTCAGCAACCTGCGGCTCCGGAGCCTCATGCAGCTCTTTAGCTCCTCTCCAGTGGCTCCCTGTGGATTTTTAAAAATGGTAATGCATAACTGTTTTTGTTTACATTTTCATTTTTATTTATCATTGTTGTAGGTCTATGGTACGACGGAGTATTAGGGACACATTGAGGAAGAAAAAGAAATCTGAGATTTCGAGAATAAAGTCATAATATTACGAGAATAAAGTCGTAATATTATAAAGTAGTAATTTTACCTGTTATTTTCTTTTTTTTCTCGTAAAGTTATGACTTTATTCTGGAAATCTCTGATTTTTTTTCCCCTCAATGTGGCCCTTATACTTCGTAGTACATTTGCACTTTGGCCCTCACTGCATTAGACTTACATACTATATATTTAGACTATAAACCTTGTTACCTTCATCACAATGCTCAACTGTTTTGCAGCTGCAGACAATTTTTTATTTATTTTTTTTGCCTAAAATGGCTCTTTTGATAGTAAAGGTTGCTGACCCCTAGTCTAAACCTACCCCCTCTCTTCGGGGCTCCTTCCAAGGCAACGCCCCCCCCACACACACGCACACACACGCACACACACACACACACACACACACACACACACACACTTACATGCAAATACACTTTAAATGCAGCACATATCAGTGGGCCCAAACTGTAGCACTTCAAAGCCACCAAATCCACTTTAAAAAACATAGGTTGTAGGCCAGGTGCATGCTCCTGTACATTGGGTCACAAAACGAAATGGTTTTTCATACAATTAATGAGCAATAAAACAAAATAAAATGGTACCTGGTAGCTGGTGCTGTTCTGTGATTCTTTGTGATGTGTCTACAGGTCAGCGTTTCCTCGTTGAATACGTTGTATGACTAGCTACTTAATTGGCTAGTGTTAGTAAGCCTTAGTAACGCTAGTTAAAGGGACTGTTTGTAACTTTTTAAGTGTATAAATGTAGCGGGTCGCCACATATGCGCGCTCGCGTGTGGCCGGAGCCTCGTCTCCGCTGCCTGCTCTCCTTCACTCAGACTGCGCGCGCATCCTCGCTGTCTCGCTCCACCTCTAGACGTGAACGCGCGCTCACTCCACACTGCAGAAGAGTTAGTTTAGCTCTGAGAATATCTAGTGAATGTACAGCTCCTCCAGACCAACAGAGGTTTTCCGTGTCTTGTGAAGTGACCGGGCTCCTCCACGTGTTACGTTGTCGTCTCGTTACCGACCGGGTGCCGGTGTCTCCCTGCGGCTGCCGGCTGCGGTTGGGAGGTGATAACGTAACTTGTTGAGTAGTCAAGGCCACAGGTGTCGCTGTTAACAAGCATTTCTGAAAGTTACAAATAGTCCCTTCAATAACTCATTAGCTAAACAATTAACTAGCTGGGTAACACTGGGTACTTAATTAGCTAGCTTGAAGCAGGCTAACAAACCGTCTCTTCTGCTGCTCACCGTTGCAGAATGTCCAGTTGACAGTCAAGGAATTAGTCCACAAGTTGGTATATATGTTATTAAAACTTTTGACTTTACTTTTTCAGCCAAGCAATCGCGCATTTCTCCAAACTCTCCGTGTACCTTTTCCCTCTCTGGAAATACCTGCGCTCCCTCACTCTGGCTAGCCCACTCGCGCGCTCTCACACACTCACTCGCTGATCACGCGCTTCTCTCATGCACACAGGCATCAACCAATGGGATATGGAGGACCACAAGAGTCACAGAAATAGTAATAAAGCATTTCATTGATTCATAACTAATTGTACAATAAAAAATAGCCATAAAATACATTTGTTTACAATTGATTTATTAATGTATGAATAATTAGATTAAATTACATAGTAATTCATTATTTGACATTTTAATGGGCAATTAAAAGAAGAATTATAAAAAGTTTTACGTTTTTTTTTAATTTACAAAATAAATATTAATCCATCAATAAATAGTTCAAATTAAAAAAGGGATTCACAGAAACACCATAAAACAGTCTATCAGTACATCATTTAAAAATACATTAATTAATTATTAAATACATAATGGAATTTAAAAATATATTTGAAAATGCAGTTTAAAAAGAGAAATAATATTTATAATAATATTATAATAAAATAATATAATAAGATAAATATTATTTATTAATATTAATTTATTAATATATTTATTTATTTTGTAATGATCATGGTGTCATATGATGACAGACATTCAAAGCTTCATTCAAAAACGTCAATAGAAGCTGTATATTTTAATTTTGACAATAATTGATGAGGATGAAAGGGTGTCAATTTCATTATTTAATACATTTGGTCAATGCATATAGTAAATTAACGGTTTTAAAAATTGTTGTCTATTTAAGCCTTTTTTAATGAATGCGTTTTTAATAGGAGATGCATTTAGTTAAAAGATGTGTGTTTACATTAAGACAGCCGGTCCTTCATCATTTGTGCGTACGCATGGTCTGAGGCAGTTTTAAATTAGTTTGCAGTGTAAGAACAAATTCAGGTAAGAAAATATTGATGTATCCCAGATTTTTGCGTAAAACCTTCGTATGCATGGTTTAAGCACAGATCTGTGAATATGTACTGTTTGTGCATGAGGCTCAATGTCTTTAGGGGGTAAAAGGAAGTAAAGCAAAAATGTAAAGCTAGGAATATGTCCTGGAGGGAAGGAAATGGCAAAACAACAGTGTGAAAGTCAAAGGTGGTCTGCTTGTTATTGCGAGGAATACAGATCAAGAGGAAGTCAGGAGGAAAGCGAACAGGATAACCAACACACACAACACACACACACAGAAAATGAGGCATTGTGTAACTGAAAGGTAGTTTCATTGATATTGATTTGTGAATTAGCTAATGAGTTGAAAGAGAAATGGAGGATTTATTAGGGGAGGCAGAAAGAGGGGAAGAGGGAGCACAGCTGTCCCACATCCATCAGACCCACTCTGGGGAAACCTGGCGAGTGTAAATGGTGTGTTGCCGGTGTCTGCATGTGCTTGTGTATTATATGTGATTTTGTTTTGTGTGTGTAGGGTATGTTGTTTTCTAGGACGTTCAGAGACGAACAAGTGTCTGTATGCTGTATGTGTGTGTGTGCGTGTGCCACCCTGCATGTATCCAAGTGTTTGTCTGTTTACAAATGTGTGTTGCGGCCTGCCAAGCCCTGCACCTTTATCACTGGCCATTTATCCATCTGACTGTCCATCTGCCCACTTGTCTCTCTGGCTGTTTATATGTGAGTCTAATCAGGAGGTCTTTAAACATTTTGATGGTCCATTTACACACAAAACTGACCAGGGATCATTTTCATCTACACACTGACACAGTCAAAAACACAAAAACACACGCATGCACACAAAACAAATGCAGCTGGTGGTTATCCAAAAGCCAATCATCAAACTTTGCTTTCAGATCATATTAAGTTCTGATTCTGAGCCATGTTGATGATAAACCCCCTTGAACTCCATGTGGCATTTTTGTTTATCTTTGCAGGGGTTGTTTCTCAGCACTGTACTGTTTCTTGAAACTTTTTGTCCCTGTTCATCCTCTGCACCCTCCTCTAGCCAGAGCATGGGTATTTGACCCTTAAGTGCATACAGTAACTCGGGTCTTTAGCAACCCAGGACTACATTACACCCTGTCTAATTCATTCATTTAATTGAATCAAGCTCTCAACTCCATGGTAATCCTCAAATGTGTTTTTAACAATGCTCTGGTGTCTTAATGTCAAAAATGATAAAAAGCCACAAGCTCACAGGGTGGCTAAAGATTTGGGGTATGTATGAGGGTTAGATTTTTTTTTATTCACGGTATACTGGATACTGGTGATAGAGGGCAGTCTTGTATTTTTTTGTTTGGCATCAGGGCACAGTTTTCTCGCTGTTACTATGAGTAAATACAGACATAATGATAAAAAAATGTTAGTTTATATTAGCTTACTGTCATAGTAACATATGGCAAAACACCTGGGTGTCAGGTATAGAGCAGAGCAGCTTTGATATTGGAGGGTTTTGACGACAGCAGCTCTGGAAATGAAGACGTACCCGAGGCCACTGATGATGAGGAATTTGCTTTTGTACCATTTATGAGTCAAATAATTTAAAAGCAGAACTGGAGCATGATGATATAAGCTTTGAATGGGACAACGGTCAAGATACCGTCCAAGTAGCAGTCTCAAGAGAAGTAAAGACTGATGAGGGAACCTCTTATAGTTATCTCAACTACCTCAACCTTGCTACTTTAAATGCAGAAGTAGTTTTCCTGGCATTGCAATTGTTTTTGATACCAACCCACAGTTTTAAGAAAATTACTAAGTAGAACCCTTCCACTCGTTTCTGTTCAGGTTAGATCAATGTCAGAAGACATCCGTATTGAGGCACTCTATCTCTGCTTTTTACCCCCCACTACTGGCACCAGAACTCCAGTCCCCATCCATCTCTCTCTCTCACACACACACTAGTAATCATGCACTCATGTTTCCTCCTTCTCCTCTGCAGCAAAATACATTTCAACAGCCTGTTTCTAATAAGTTGCAGACATTAAGCAGAAAATCCGACCTACTGTAACAATCCAATCAGGAATCGCGTTATCTGTGCTTGCTCTCTGTGCTGGTAGTATCTGATACTACTGATGCAACCTGGCCCAACATGTTTCTGCAGCATCTATCAAAACAAAGTTTTACTTCTGAAATCCAAATTTCCATTTCTCCATTTCATATTCGTATTAACATATTTGGAACAACCATCATTGTAGCTTTTATCCTGTGTATGTTTAATAATACTGTACCAAAGTTTGATTGAATTGAATTGTGATGTATAGCTACAGCTACAGTATGTCTGTCACATATCAGTATAGCAGTATAATCACAGACATACTGTATGTGTGACAGTTGGGAGAGGCAGTGAAGTATGGCACAGTGCTCACTGGTCACGCTCACATATGTGTGGGAGATGTTTGTCATACTGGTAAAGCATACTTTGAGTTGCAGTGATCCATGTGGCTATTACAGACAGCATAGGAATTTGATAGTTAGATCCACAAACAGCTTCTCAGCACAGCTCAACAGCATCACTGTCAGGTCAGAATGCATATTATATTATGCTGGTTAAAATAATCTGACACTCTTCCGGAGAATTAACTTTATACCCATTGTTAAATTTACTGTTGATCTCAAAGAGTCACATTTTGTTTTTAATGCATGTTGTACCAGTTTCAGCAGAGATCATGTGAACTCTGTGTGCATTAAACCCTCCAAGTTAAGCTGCTCAATGGCAGGTGAAAAAAACAAACAGTGTCAGTGTATCAGAAGAGACAAGTGGCTGTCTAGACCCTCCCCAGGCCAACGTGAAATAGGAGATATCTCATAAACAGATGCATGACTGAATTCAAATTCTTTAAAAAATCAGCTGCTGTCATCTGATCACAGGTGTTTGTTACAAAAGGCATAGCGTGGCAAAGACATATGATTGCAACCAACATGCATCTTGTACACAAATCCTCCTACCGTATACAGGCACCACACATGCACACATACACCACATGTGTGACTATGGTCACTTGTGTGCAGGTCACAACCTGAAGGCCCAACAGCACATAAATCAGCTTCTTCTACTCCAATACATTTAGGTGGTATTGTGGAAGCATAGACACAATAATACAGTGGCCTCAGGGCCTGGCATTTTTCATAAAGCTTTTTCTAAGGCAGCTTAAATGGATTCCAACCGATTGAGGACACACATTCACACAGGTACAAAATGCAAACACACAGCAGACATTTACAGTACATGACAAGTAAGATCTTACTCACACAGGCCTGGAAGCAAGGCTGCTAACCTGGTGGTCTTACAAGAGAAGATAAATCATTTTTGCCATTTGTTAGACTTGATTTGTTTTATTTACTTTTTTAAGAATTATTGGTCTGCTCATGAATATGACTTGTTGAATTTAGCCCCAATTTACATGTTGCAATAAATAACCTGGATGTCTTAAGTGAATTGTGAGCATGCATATGAATTCAAGGTGCTCATTGTTTCTTGTGTGTTTCGAACCATAAAATGGAGACACAGATTCAGGATTTCCTATCAGTTCCTTCTTTACTTTGACAGGATCTATAAGAAGTCTCACTTGAAATGTACTGAAGCTTGTTCAAAAAAAAAACTGACAGCGTATGTACTTGTATTGCACACACTTTCATACTAAACCCAAATGCAATACCTTCACAGCATCAGTATCACCTTGTGGACATTTTTCACAAAAATTGTACTGAAGACTCTTTGACAAAACCCCTCTCACATACACACACACACACACACACACACACACACACACACAAACACACGCACACACACACACACACACACAAGGTACGAGCAGAGGGAAGAGGAAAGAAGAAGCAAAAAGAGGATTGACACACATCTGGCAGAGAAACAACGGAAGTGAAAACCTTAAAGCCATGGTGTAATTGTAAAGTCATATAATTTTGACCTTGTCCAAACAAGGCTACATGGAAAATGTAGGCTGACAGTTTCCATCAGCCGTGTTTGAACCTGGTGGTCAGCAGGCTGTCATGGTTCTGGGAATTGGCTGTAGTCCTGATTCCTGTTTTATTTTGAAAGTTCACTCTCCTCATGTGTCATGTTTGGTTTTACTTCCTGCTAGGGATGTCACAATACCAGAAAATTAGTACTCGATACCAACCAGTGAAATTCTACGATTCTCTATACCAATTCCACACCACAGTAAAAAACAGAGGTAAAACAATAAATTCCATGTTCTTCAACATACACTCCTTTATTACCGTTTGTATGCTGGTTTTTGTTAGTTAGTTAAACAGGTCACAATTCCCTCTCTATTATCTATTTTATACTGCGGAGAAAACATTTCCTTCAAACAACTGGATTTATCAAGTTTCTCGCCAAAAAATAAATTTTACAAGATTTCATTTGACCACATCATGATAACGTTAGAATTTACCTTCGCCCAATACTAATTTTTACTGAAAAGAGCCTGAACGCATGTAAATCAATGGCACCTCCCGTGTTAAAATTGGCAGGACTGGAGCTAGTTAACGTTGGCTGTTCGCACTCGGTAAGCAGCACAGTCCAGCACGGAGCTAACAACTATCGTTAACTAGCTCTCGTCCAATTTCAACACGGATTTGTTGTTCGCAATGAAGTGTAGGTGAAAAATAATACTCTGGAGAAGAAGACTGTTGAAGATGCAAAATACCCTTTATTTGCATAAAGATAAGATCGGGGTTTGCGTTTTTTTTTCACCTACAGTAGCATTATCAGGGAAAAAATAAGGTACGTCCCCAGGACACGTCAAGTGAGTTTACTGCGTCCCAAGCACATTTAATATCATCCCCGGGACGATGGGTTGCCATTAGTTTTGAGCCCTGCCGTTGATGGTACCTATGGTACTGTAGTGAAACGAGTACGGTCATGTTTTCAGAATTTTGGTACCGAAGTAACGGTTCTTGTGACATCTCAACTTCCTGCCTTTGTCTTGTTACCTCCTGATTTCTACATTGCCTGTGTCTCATTAGTTGATTAGTCTGGTGTATTTGGTCTGTGAGTTTCCCCTTTGGAGTTGTCTGGTCGTCTGCCTGAGTTGTTTGTTTCTAAGTTTCAGTCTTACTCCTGGCATGTAGTTTTCTTCAGTGTTCGACATTCCTAGTTGGTGTTGATTGGTACTTGCCTGCTTTTGGACTCAAGCACTTGTAAGTCATTTTATGTCATTAAATCATTGCAACTCTCCCTGCTGCCTCATCATCTCTTCATCTGTGTTTGGGTCTAAACCTGCTATTCCCAGAACTGTGACAGCTATTGAATGAACTCTTTGTTACCTTTGTTAAGTAGAAGAAATTAAGTCACACAATAGATGCCAAGAATCTTTTTGGTGGATGCCTGGACTAATGAGTAGAACTCATACCGTAGCCCTATTTGGATCCTTAGCAGTGTTGACTTTTTTTGTATTTATTAAGAAGCTGTGGACACCTGTCTGATCCTTTATAAGAAACTAATCAAGTCAAGAGTAAAACTCAGAACTGGCAAACAATACTAAATGTGGGAGACGGTGAGTGTAATTTCCCTGCTGGTTGTCTGGCATATAGACAATTCCCTTGATTATTTATGCTGTAAAAAATTTAAACGTTTCAAAATCGTGGTGTACAGCTGTGATGCAGCTGATCAGTGTTCAAAGAGATTCAAAAATGCTGCAGGAGAGTCTCATAACTCATCTGTAATGGCAGTGCTAGTAGAAGGCATATAAGGCTCCTCACTATTAAAACTAGATAACATGGACATAATGGACTGGAAACCAGACCAATTTGATTAGGGAATCCATTTGTCCATGACTGCAAAATACACATAACACCTGCTGTTACCAAGGAAACCCACCCTTTAACTGCCTTGTAATTGTACTATTAATGGTGATTGTGGTTTCTTGTTTTCTTTATTGTTTTACCAAGATTATGCAGGATTTCAAACAGGCAATTGGCTGGTCAAAAGCACAGCACATTGTATGTTTGTAAAGGGACACTTTAATTTAAGCTGCCATAGAGTACCCATTAGCACAGACTGTATTTTTCAGCATTGTTAGTGTCTCATCTCTAGGCTTTCTCCACTCCCTCGTAGACGTGTTTCAGTGTTAGAGCTTTAAAATCCAACAGCAGCTCACCTGTGGTTGCTCCCTGGTGTAACTCACTCCTATCAACTATTATTATTTTACACACGCACACACAGTCTTGCCATGTTAACAGTGATGGGCTCTGTGGGACCATTTATCCCAGGATGACAGAGGACAGTAATGAATGAGCGATAGAAAGAGGAAATAGAATGATGTAAAAAGATAAAAAATAAAATAAATAAACCAGACAAAGAGCCCTCAGGGGCTCAGGGCGTCTTGGGGGGGGGCTCCGCCATCAGGACTTCTAACAATTCTCACAACCAGGTCCTCTTCTCAGAGAGGAGTGGGCAAGAGACAGGGGAAGAGGGGAGCGAGGGGACAAGAGATGATGACAGAAAACAAGTAGAGTGAAAAGGAATCATGTCTGCAAAAAGGAACGGGGAGAAAAAGGGGGAATTGAAAGCAAGGAGAAACTGAAGACAAGTTGGATGATGATTAGGAAGAAGGGGAAAAAGGGGTAAGAACAAAGAGGAAATGCAAAAAACAAAAAAACAGGGATAAGAGGAGGTAAAATTGTAAGCAGGAGCCAAAAACGACAGAAAAGTTAACATGACAAAGAGAAGTGTGAGAGTGATGTATATCCATGGAGGCAAGGTGGACTGAGAATCACCTGTGTCTGTATCCCCAGTGATTCATGGGAATACTCGAAAGAAACGTAGTGCCACCCACACTGTTGCATTGTTTAACTGTGATCTCCAGTGACAGCTCCCTATATGAGGCTGAGGTGTGTGCGTGTCTGACAGGTGGATTGATTGGGGTGTCTTCATCAGAATTCACCCTCTGATTTATTCTGGCTCCCAAGACGCAAAGAAGCAAAATGACAGTGACAGAGAGGATGATTGCCAATATTTAAAAGCTATAGGCTAACAAAACTGGCCTTCACTGGCCATTACACATCTATTGCAAATACCTCACACAGTTAACTACATATGGGTTACCACCTTAGCACCATTATCAGTTTAAGACAAAAAGGGAATGAATAACAGAGGAACGTAGCTTATTAATGGATATACATTCTCATACCACAGGAGGAGACAGACAATGACAGAAAGAGAGGAATGACAGATTCTGTGTGAAAATAAGTGTTGACTCTAACTAATGTTCAGTTACTCAGTCTCCTGAATATCAAATATTATACCGCGGTCAAAACAAACACTTGAGAGCTGTTGATTTATCGCATTGCTCTGATGAAGCTGCCTGCTCATGGTTCTAAATGAATACTGTCAAACTGCACCCTGTGAATTTCAAGTTCAAATTTCATGTTCACAGATAGGTATCACAGTCATGATTTCTGTCATTTAGCTGATATACAAGGCATCATTAGCCTACTGTGAGAACTTGAACTGATGTTTATGATTTAAAGGGATGGTTTGGATGATTTGAAGTGGGGCTGTATGTGATACTTATCCATAGTAGATGTATTACCTATAGTAGATGACGGTCGGCCCGCCCCCAGCTTGGAGAAGCAGACAGGAGTACCGACAACGAAGCAAAGCAATACTGTGCTGTGGACGGGGATGGCAGAAAACGTATTATAGCCACTTAAAACAAAGGCTCACCTAAAAACATTATATCCATCTAAGTGTACAATATATTTAGAATATTTTCACTGCTTTATCTTGCCTGCAGACAGCCCGTTCCTTCTCCTTTCTTACGGGGAACTGAACTGAAAGTGAAACTTATCTATGCTCTCTCCAAAGCCAACAGGCTCAGATGACAAAAACAGTAAAGATATGTTTCACTGTCAGTTCGCCAACAAAAAATATTCAAAATATGGTGTACACTTCAACTGATATTGTTTTTTGTTTTAGGTGAACCTTTCTTTTAGGTGGCTAAAAATACGTTTTTCTGCCATCCCCGTCCACAGCATTGCATTGTTTTACTCCAGTGTCAGTACGGTGTCTGTTTCTTCAAGCTGGAGGCACGCCGACCGTCATCTACTGTAAGTAATACACCTACTATGGATAAGAACCTCATACAACCCCACTTCAAAACACCCAAACTATCCCTTTAAGGTTTCAGTTTTGAAGATAGCAACAGCTGACTGTTAACAAAGTTGCTCTGACATTTGGCAACAAGCAGGGTTTTACTTAAACAAAATGAGCAGTGGCATTTCTTATTATGAGTGACATAACATAACACACCTTGTCCAGGATGCTTCATTCAAGCTCCAAAGCAACCCAAGTAAGTGTTAGAGTGTGTTAGAAAGCAGTGTTAGAAAATAGCTATAACTGCTTTAGAACCCCAAAACAACAAAGTAGTCCTAACAACACAGCATATTAAGTAAGGTGACCAATATTCTTTTAGTTATTGATTGTGGTAATCAAATTGCAAACAGGTGTCTCAACTTATAGAATGGTCAATGTGGTAATTGCACAGCACAGCTACAAACCAGAGCTTGGGACCAGAACTGTCACTGTGCTGCATTTAGAGCAACATAGAAACAAAACGCTTTTACAAGAGAATGCATTTATATCATTTTATTAATTCATTATGTTATTTTCAATCAGCGCATTATTTCCCTGCAATTTCTAAATAATGTTCATAAGTCCAGATCAAACACAATAACATTAGCACGTTATCGAGACCTGCCTATATCTGATTTACTGATTATCAACTCAAGAACATAGCTAAATGCATAAAATAAAATCCAAATTTATTTTACCTATTTTTATTTTATACCTGTGTAATAGTTTTTTGCTGGTTATAATCATTCATCAAATCCAAAGCAGAGACTGTGGAGAGAAGAGATTTTGAATCAGCTACACACGACTTAACAACTATGTCCATTAGAGTACGCAACATGAGCCTTAACCCTGTCATTGCAACTGCAACATAAATCCTCTAGTGCACTGGGCAGACCGTGAACATAACTTTCCACTCTGTATTACACAGCTAGCTTGAAGCAGGCTGTCTTTCTACATATGCCTCCATTCTCCCTCTGGTCTCTTTGATTTGGTCAAGCTCTTCCTCTATGTAATCAGGTTCAAATAAAAATGGGAGGCCATCAAATAGAAATGACTAACAAATGCCCTTGTACAGTATCATTCAGCTGGATATTCAGTCATCGGTTTTCAATGATTTATCATTAATAAGCATCCTTGTGTCCTCCATGCATTTAATAGAATACCTGACATAGGTGGGATAGCATAAACAAAAGAAAATGACGGTGGTGAATGGAAAAAGATCAGAGAAGTTCACTTGCCAACTGAAAATATGCTGGGTGGTGAGACTGAGGATTCGCTCCATGTTTATTCTTTTTAAAGTTTGCTTTCTTCAAGGAAACTTAGTGAACATGTTCTTCTCACAATACACAAAACTCTACCTCCAATAAGGACTTATTGACTTATCTATCATATATAAGGTACCGAGGCATTCACACGAGGATCAAACAACATTGTTTTTGATGAATTTCAAAGAAATTTTCCGTCAATAGTTTGAGTGTGAGAATGTTTGCAACCCAGACTAAAACAAACCCAGTGTTAAGCTGTCCTCAAGCCTCTAACACAGACATCAAAGAACCTGTAGCTGCCGGTTAGACCTGTACATCAGTGTAAAACTGTGTACAAAAATATTGGTTACAATACTGAATCTAAAATACTAAATAAATATTTTTGAGAACTACAGGCCTACTGAAATGCCCTTTGATTATGTCTCAATAAGTGAAACTGTCCATCCATCCATTATCTGTAACCGCTTATCCTGTTCAGGGTCGCGGGGGAGCTGGAGCCGATCCCAGCTGACATTGGGCAAAGGTGCGGTACACCCTGGACAGGTCGCCAGACTATCACAGGGCTGACACAGAGACAGACAACCATTCACGCTCACATTCACACCTATGGGCAATCTAGAGTCAACTATTAACCTGGACTGTGGGAGGAAGCCAGAGAACCCGGAGAAAACCCACACTAAGACGGGGGGAACTTGCAAACTCCACACAGAAGGGCCCCAAGCAGGGTTTGAACCTGCAACCCTCTTCCTGTGAGGTGACAGTGCTAACCACTGCACCTTTATTAAATCATTTACTCTCCTGCCTAACTCCTGGTATTATTCTTATCTGGCTGGATCGAGGGAGCGTCTTCACCTCTCCTCCGCTTTTGGCACTGCAAGCTGGCACATCGCTTTCCTGAGATCAAAGAATTGCCACACTGCAGACATTTTTTTCCTATTTAATTGTCTGTATCAGTGAGCTTCATTGATCCCCATAGAAGCACTATAGGAGAGAGGCCTCTTTGATACTGTGGGTACAGCTGACCTCCAGCAGACCTGACCTGACCATGATCCATTTATGTTAAGATGATTTGGATATCTCATGCCAACAAAAGTTAATGACAAAGCAGTGTAATGACCACAGTAATAACCTCCTCAGAACACATTTCTGTTGGTTGTATTTTCATGAAAGCTCTGCCAGGTACTTTCGAAAGACTTATTGGTTTATTAATGTCTTTCAAAGCTGCCACAGGTCATTCAAGGTCATCAGTTACTGAATGCCCTCGAAATGGGACGTACAGCCGTAATGAACAGATTGAAAAGATTAAATTTGATTCTGCCATGAGCGTTCATATTCTTCATGCATGGCACTGGCAAAATAGCAAATGGAAACAAAAATTTGTCTAGGAGGAGGATGGAAACGATCTGAAGAAATCAGCTTTTTATATTCATACATTTTCTGCAACTCTCGGGGTAGTTGTTTGTTTCTTTCCTGTGGTGATGTGAATTCCACTTTACAGTCTGGCTTGTTGTGTTGTGCTATGTGCTGGGCTGAGCCGCACTAAGTCTTTTTTGTTCTTTCTGTTTTAGAAGTCTAAGGGTTGAAAGGCACAGAGGCAGTGTCTGGAAATTGGAAGTCATGCTTCCTAATCCCTGAGCATTTGAATACACAGGAGAGGGTATGGAGTCACACACGCTCATGCACATGCAGCTACCTATCAAAGACATACACAAAGAGGGGCGCTCAAGACATGGACGTGCATAGACATATCCAGAGGAAAACAATTCAAAGAAATACATTAAGCAAACAACAGGCGCACGCAGACTACATTAATACACACAATCTGATTACAGAGAAAGCACTTTGGCCATTTTGGATTTCCATGCAGCCAACAACAAAATTATTCAGGAATCAAAACACATTCACTGAATATTAATCGGACATGTAGAGAAAAGGAGGGGAGCAGAGGAAGGATGCAAGAGCTGGTGACATAGAATGGAGAAGTGGAAGGAAGAGAGAGGGAGGAAGGATGGATGGTAGGAGGTAAAGGGACAGGGGAGGAGAGAGAGCCATGGGGCCAGACGGACAATGAATGAGAAATCAAGAGTGAGAATGAAATACAGGGCAAGCGGCGCGCTCGCACACACACATAGACAGAGGCCTTATTGTGTTTTAATGCAGTTTAATGGGGCCCATTCTCCAGGCTTTGGGGGAGAGCGACCAATTCATTACTATGCTGTACACACCATCTTTCAGAGCTGAGGCAAGGAATTGAGAGAGAGACAGCAAGGGCAAGATAGAGAGAGAGAAAGAGAGAGAGAGAGAGAGAGAGGGGGAGAGGGGGTGAATCCGTTTTTTTCTCCCAACCTTGACTTATACCGCTCTTTTTCTCATTTGGCCTTTATTACTCAGCCAAGGCTCTTCATGTCTCTGCTTGAAGGACCATACTGGTGTTTCTGCATGTTTTATCTAGCATACTACAAATTATGTATTCCTTCCATTACTTCTGATCCATTTTCTAAAGAACACCATAGCACTAAGTTTTGCATAGGCTTTGCATTCTAATGGGGCTCTTTGGCTTCACGACTCATCTTTGCATGTCTGAGCACTGAATATTTGCACTCACACGCTCATATCTTTGGGAACTGGCCCTTAGTATTGTCTGTACGCCGTTCACTACTCGTCCATTCTTCTTTAGTTACCAGTATGACAACAATGAAAGCCAAGGTTGGCTCCGTCACACTCCACTTGCCTCTGCCCTCCCCCTGTCCCTGTGTAATAGCCACCAGACATGTTTCATCTGCCTTGGCACTGAGCGTGCTGCTGTCAGCACAGAAAACCCACCTGCATGCCTGGACAGCTATTCTAGCCATTGAAGGTAAACACTGTTGGGATATCTTTCTGTGCCCCCCTCTCATGGTGTTGCATTTGGATGACAGCAGCAGTGAGCAGTATGGTGATTGTTCTCCTGAGTCTCTCTGACCATATACTTGACTTGCCATCATTCCATGCCAGAAGGCAGAAGCCAAGGGTAAAATTGATCAAAACTACAGTTGTGGCGCCATGCCCTTTCTTGCCGACAAACACAGGAAGGCAGTGTCTGAGTAGCAAATGGAGACACTCCAGCTCTTGTTTTACTGCAACAAGCTCTCATCCCAACTCCTCACACACTGCCGCTTTGTCACGCCCCTTGGCATCAATTTTGTTTTTGGCATCAAAAGCACTATAGTTACTCTTGGCGTCACAGTAGGCTTAGGCAACAAAATCACTATAGTTAGGTTTAGGAAAACACTACATTGTTTGGCTTAAAACTACTATATTTGTAAAGTGAAAATTAAACTGAACGTTGTGAACACGGGACATGAACGAACAGCTGATTGTATCGTGAAAGTGAAACTCAATGCATGGGACATGAACAGTGGTCTCCTGGATTAAAGCCTTATGTTCCCGTCCGCCCTCAGTGTGCCTTTTTGCTCTTTAAACTATGTCACCACAGTCGCTCCTCGCACACTTTCTCTGAGCATTTGCTATTGCTGCCGATGGGTTTACATTGTAGTAAATGGAAATCCCAGTGCATCTCATACTGGTGCTAAAGGGTGCCTTGTGTGGCAGTATCACACACCGTGGGCCATGACAAAGCCTCAAAGTATTTGACGCCCTGGGAATGAGAATGGGCTGTTTAATCTGATTGCAAGGGGTAAGCAAGTCTGGTTAAAATGATCACATTCCTGCAATGGGGTTTGGAAAAGCTCTGGTTGTCAGCAATCAAACCTCCTCTATCCATTTCTATGCAGAGATTGTTGAGAATCAAACAGGTCAAAGGTGACATCCTTTATTGGTGAGTCTGTGTATAGACAAACAATACCTTTGTTATGGTATGTGTCCACAGGATCCATCATTTCCACACTTCCCATTCATTCTCATTCATTCTGTGCATGGCATTCTGGTAGCGTAGCGTTGTGTTTCAAGAGATGGACCGTCACGTTGGCTGCTCCTTATCTGCATAAAGTTGAGGTCTAGGCTACTTTATGCAAATCAGGGGCATCCGGCATGACTCGCCGCATCTGGAAACTCCGTAAAAAAATTTGAAACAACTGTTGGCGATCTCAAATGAAGACAGATTTGGCAACGGCATGGCTTATTTCTTGGTGAACTATTTTCATAATATACGAGAAAAATGTTTCCAAACGAGCCACCATGTTGGTTCTGGTTTACGAGCGGTCGTGTCTTGAAGGTAACCGACGGGTTTGGAAACTCTGGCGAGATGGTTGAGGTTAGGCAATGATCTTGAATAGTTAATGTCGGGATAGGTCAACGGGCATCGAGTCTCATGAGAGTTTCTGAAAATTTTTGCCAGATTTCACAATTTCTGGGTTACATCCTAGACATGACCTTTGAAAGCTGGAAAACATCAGCCTATGAGTGAAAGCGTTCGTCCAATCAGGTGCCTAGTGGCAGCCCATCAAGCGTCCGATGCTGGGAAATGACACTTGCATCCAAAAAAAAGCCCCTGTGGACACGTACCATTAGGCTCCAGCACTTCAGCATGGAGTGAGGCCAGTCATTGTGGTTTCACCATGGCAGAACATTATGGATGATTAATCGACCCTCTCTACAGAATGTGGTGGCAGTATGCTGCAGGGTGAGGTTTTCACTCTCCTCTTCATCATCAATGTTCAACTATTACATGTACTTTTACTCAAACAGCAGACTTCTATGTATGAACTTGTATGATGGTATGAGCCATACCTTTCTAGGCTGCTTCTGTGTGTCCCGCTCACCGCAATCTCTCTTGAGAGGGATTTGTTAAGTGTCAAGGAAAAATCTATTGGACAGACGTGCTATTGACGCCTAAAAGGTATTCATTGGTCGTTATGTAAGACTGGCTCTTTGGATTCCAACACCCCAGAGATCAGTTACTACTGGCAAGAAAGAAAGAAGGCATACATCTAAAAACAATGGCATGCTGTAGAAAACTGTCAGCAGGAATGTGAACTATACACATTTGTAGAAATGGAGATATTTTACTCCAGTTACTCATATCTAGTCCTTTAAATGTAAATACTCTAAATATGAAAATCAACATGATTCTTTTTTTTACTATTTGTCCGTCTTTCCTCAAATGATCATAAAGCTCAGTGTTGTGGTTGATTATCCAGGTTGAACAGATCAAGGTCAGAGAAATGTTGTACACTTAGTTTCAGAGTGGATTTTCTGTATAGATTAGCATACTGAAAAGCCATCATATTTTGACTACCCATTAAAATGGTGATTTCTTATTCAGGAGGAATTGAAGTGATGTCTTGCAGTGCTTCCCCATACTGGGAGTTTGGACTCCCACACATGTCAAAATGTTAAAAATGATATCACCAGGAGCTTGAATCAAAGAGAGTATGAAAACATAAAACACCTTGAGGCTTTTCATTGCAGCAAATCAAGTTAAAATGCATAAAAAAAGAAAGAGAGAAAATAAAAATAGTTCCTTTGGCACAGTTCAACAAATGTTGTATACATTATTCTGTATTTGTCCAGTGGGTCTTGACACAACCGATTACCCAATGTATTTATATTTGGTACAAATATTGACAACAATTCACTATACTTATCTATGTATCAGCAAATCAAGTCATCAACTAATGCCCGCACACACACACACACACACACACACACACACACACACACACACACACACACACACCATAATCTCCCACAAGCACACACTTGCACTACAGCTACACATCTTCTTCTTAATGAAACTTTCAACGCTTTAATACACTCTCTGTATACAAATGCTGTGCATATTGCTGCCTCAGGGATACACACTCACAAGCTCTCCCTAGCCTCTCTCACTGTCTCGATCTTCCTTCGACTTACACACTCAGTGCACAAAGCAGTGTACAGGGTGTAATTCAATTAAGCTATGCAGAGTGTGAGAGCTGGCTGGTGGCTTTTATGACCAGTCATTTCACTCATTCATTTAGGGATAGGACTCTTTTTTCAAAGTCTAAGAGACAAAGACAACTATATAGCTTTGAAGTATACTATATACTTCAAAGCAATATTACTATCACAATATTGTTAGTATCTTTGGCATATTTTCAGTCTCATCTATTGACAATGTCAATATACTAATGAAGTGAAAGAGTAAATGCTTTTAATTGTTTGCTGATAAACAAAGTCCATTTGCAGTTCAGCCCAACAGCAGTCTATTAACATGCCTAATTAATTATCACGCTTGATGCAAATAATAACTTACGTCACTAATTATGAGCCTAGATTCACCATGCTGCATGCTTGCACATTTCCTTGCTTCGTGCTTGCAGACATAGTTGGTGGCAAACGATATAAAGCTAGCATCATTTTATCTTTTTTATAATCAGCAAATCTCCTGGGAAGACCAAACAATGAATTTATCCAACTAGAGTAGATTTTGAACCCACTGGTCTTTACAACCTCCTTAGTGAAATAATTTGTCACAGCCCATTCAGTTCCATGCTAGCCAGTGACAATTCTGCCTGCAGCAGGACATTTATATATTATATATTATATAAAAACTGCTTTTAATGTGTTTATGTGTTCAAACACATTTGAAAGATAACCCGCCTGGTGACTTGTTTTGTATTCTGTATATGCTGAGAAAAAAAGCAGACTCCCTCCCGTTAATCACTGGGGCTGGGACAGGATTCTGCCGTGAGACAGCAGACTTCTAGTGTGTGCACTGTTTATGCACCTTTTTCCGTGCTACAGAAATCCATGGCCCACATCTTAATCAAATATATTAGTTGAGGACATCACAGAGCTCCTAGAATTATGCAGTGGGCCCCAAACACTGCTGGAGTCACCTCTTGCACCCTTGTAGCAACACCACTTCAGCAGCATGACTTTGATTTTGCACCATCACTACATAGTCCCCAGCACTGTTTCATGAATTTGTTCAATGGCATGCAGAGAAAACAACATTAAAATTCTTGTGAACGGCCGTATCTCTGACACTAAGTTTGGCCAAACTGCTGGATTTGTTCATCTGCAACACCAAAAATTGGCTTTCCTGAATGCTGTGTAGCATATGTTTGTTTACATCCAGAGCCAAATGTGAAATGCGGTGAGTAACAGATCTGGGGCTTGGCCACTGTTGTCTCTCCCAGCACCATTATACAAATTCACTTGCCGGAAAACTAAAGTTTATCCAGTAGTATGCTTTTTTTTTTTTTGCCTTTGCAATAATCAAAATAAGTTTGTATAGGACCATGGTTGCTTTCAAATTTGCAAAACCCCATTCTCCTCTATCCTTGAACACCTGTAGCTACTGTTTGAATAATCTGGGGGTTTTCTTGCTAACACGTTATGTCGTAGCAGTTCACTTTTGTAGGTTGGATGCTGTCATTCGGTTGCACTTCTTAGCAACAGAATCACACACTGAAACCAAAGTGACAATTGGAAAAGTCCGGTTAGACTTGTTAATTATTACTTGGCTTTGTTGAATACTTGATTCTGATTGGTTAATCGCTGCGTTTTACAGTCTGTCATTTCTTTATGGCATACTGTTGCTTTTTATAACAGACCGTTGCTATGGGTGCAGTTCTGACGTCGGACTTTGGCCTATCCTCATACAATGGTCTGTATAATTTCTTACAAAAAGTTATTCCTCATTTTTCGTGCATTTATCTACAAATGTTGAGCAAAAGTTGACACATGTGTCAATTTCCACTCCAGTCTTTTCAAAATAAACTTTCGTCTTCACAGGAAACAACTTGGTTAGGTGTAGGCAACAAAACTACTTAGTAAGGTTTAGGAAAAGACTGACTTAGTTAGGTTTAGGCAACAAAACTACTTAGTTGGGTTTAGGAAAAGATCGACTTGGTTAGGCTTAGGAAACAAATAAAGGTTAATGTACAGCGAGCCGTTCATTGTTGTGTCAGGGTGCCGCATCGCCCTTATGGGGGTTTATTTCACAATGACCGGCTCGCTGTCCATTATTTTGCTCATTACACAGCTACTTACTTAAGAAATCAATAATTTGACTCAAAAATGGTCCTCTAGAGTCCGACATCAGCGCCCGTAGCTGCTTTGCTTTCCATCACTGCTAAATAGTGCACTATATGCGTAAAAGGAACTTAAAACTGAGTATGTGCAACTTTAAGTGTTCAAATGTTATTTTATGGTCTGGGATAGTGCAACAGTGGTGTCTGTCTGCCTTGGAGAATTTGTGAGCATAAACAGTCTGGGATGTCAGCTTGATGTAGAATCTGCGGGTGCACAAATGCAAAATGAATTAGGACAGCTGGTAAAGGTGACTGGCATCCTCTGAGGACAGACTACACTCAAACAATCTGTGGGTGCAACAAAATCCTGCCCCTATTAAGTGCTTGTGGTCTCTGCAGGACATTGATAAAATATTAATGAATTAGTGGCTACGCAGGGTTATTTCACTCAAAATAGAGCGCAGGTTGCCTTTTAAGAAGGTTTACACCGGCCACAATTGTCCCAAAGGAAATTTGTGATAAAATTGTGGCTTGATGGATGCCAAGAACATGCGCATTCACACAGAGAAACTAGAAAGCCATTAGTGTTCAACAGACAACACATCAGAACGCTCTAACCACTGTGGTCCCATGATAATACACGGCAAACACTCTGTGCATCCTCTTTTCCTCACCTCTTCAGAGTCGCTCTCATCTTCTCCCCTTATCTCTCCTCCTTCATCATCCACTCCTCTCTGCCCCTGTACTTGTTTGCTCCTTTGTCCACCTAGTCATTTCTTCAGGTACTTCTCAGCCTGTGGGCAGCCCTCTTCTCTTGGCTATTCTGCCCAGACTTCTTCTCTCTACCTCAAAGCTCCTGAATCACATTCCCAGCCCTCTTACCAAGAAAACAACACAGTCCAACATTTGTGCATCCTTACTACAGTATCTTCTTTGTTCTTTGTTCTGGCAAACGGCCAGTTGTCAGCTGATTGGCAATGACCACTGACAGGCTGATCAGTCTCGTATAGCTGATTTTTTGCTGGTCAAATTTACATACATTTGCCGCATGATAGATTTATGTTGCAAAGACAGCTGCACAGACAGTAACCTCACAGCCACACACACATCATGTGTGATGCGGTTCAGGTAAGTTTACTAGAAAATAGCCCTGGTTTGGGCAGGCTGGTCAAAAAGTGACAAAGCAGTGTTCAGAGAAAGTTAGGCCTATTAATTTCTTACAGAAACATTGTGTGCAATAGTCCACTTTCCACCTTCTCTCTGTCACACTCTCAAAAAACACCCACACCAAACGCTGCAGCGCTCAGTCCTTGTCTCAGTCCTCGTCTCTGTCCTCAGAACCCTGACTATTGTGCTACTACAGAGCATAAAGCGTCGGGGTCAGGTCGTGTTTGGATGGTTGATTAGCTTATATTTTTGCGGGTTGGGCGGTGCGGATTGGCTCTCGGGTCGGGTGGGTGCAGGTATTAAAAAAATGTGACCCTCGCATCACATAGTGTGGAAGTTTTGATGTAAATGACATTAGGCTACCACGGTAGTCGCTGTTACATGGTGTTCTGGATTACACCGATTATATTACTTGCCCACCGCACCCATCATTGTTTAGTTCATTTCCGTGTATAAGCGCTACAAACTGAAAGTGTCTGCTCCGTACGGCAGGAGATGGATTCCACACACAAGAGACAAGAGAGTCCTCACCATGACATCCCTACATTAAAAAAGTAAAACATGTTAGATAAAGTGGGATATAGCCTGCTGCAATTCATTTTCAGTTGGATTAAATTTGTGCAGTAACCTGGAATACTTTTATTTTGAGATTTGTTTGTATGAGAAGGAGAGAAGGTACTGTAACTTGGCGCAGTTTTGGAGAAAATGTAAAAAAAAAAGTTATTTAGTGGTCAATGTTTTATTATGAACATACACAATTAAATTTCAGTTCCCCCCTGGAAGAAAAGTTATAAAAAGGTTTTTGTGTGTAAAGAAAATCAGAATCAGTGGGTAAGACTTTTAAGAAATCAGAAAATGGAATCGGTAAAAGAAAAATGCAATCGGTTATCTCTACCTGTAACCAATCCTTCCAAACTAATTTTCCTCCTCCTATCCTCCTTGCTCTCCTCTTCTCTTCTTAGCTTTCAGAATATCGCTGTACTTCATGTCAACTTTGAGCATTTTCTACAGCTTTCTTTCCTCCTCTCCTCCGCTCTCCTGACCCGTTAAGCCCTCTTATGTCACTGCTCCAACCACTGAGATGATGGGATTAGATACCCCTGTCCCATTATTCATGAGGCAAAACTCATGAATTCGCATTTCAAAACCAACTGGCAGTACATGTCAACTTAAACCTCTCTGTCCTTACCTCCCCCCACTTGTTGTCTCCTCTCTTTATGCCTTGTCATGTTTTTTTCTGGCATCCCCTCCTCCTCTCTCTTCTCCACCCATCAATCCTCCTCTCCTGCCTCATTCCTTTGATTTTCTCTTCCTCTATTCTACCCATCTGCTTGTCTTCTTTCGCTTTTCTCGTCTCGGAGCCCCCTCCTCTCACCACTCACCTTCTATAGCCTCTGAACCCTCTGTTATTCTCTTCCATCTTGTCCTTCTTTCTCTTTCTCTCTCTGACTCTCAGAAGACCTTCCAGCTAAAAGGTGTGAAGGAGGAACTAAGTGCTTTCTCCTGTCTATAAACAATGTCCTTTATGCCTGCGTGGCTCCGGGCTTGCTTGGCTGTGGGAGGGAAAGAAGGGAAATGTCTGCAGAGATTTATCCATTGCTCAATCTCTTTGTCTCAAATTTTCCCGCACTCTCTTTCCCACCCTGTCACCCTCAAGTGAAAGGATGGCCGGCAGCAGACTTAAGGAAAGAACAATAAAGAGGGTGCAGTGAGACAAGATACCCTAACAGCCTACAGCTGACAGGGGATGAAGGGACAGCACCAAGCACTTCAGCACATAGTTTAATCAGAGATATATTGAAAGGCCAGGCCTTAAAGTGAAAACGGTAAATATCATTATAATTACTGAATGTGTCAGGGTTTTTTAACTCATGATCTGAGAAATCTGAGTCCTGGAAAGACATTTATGCATGAAAAGTCTGTCAAACATGTCAAATGGCTAGTCTAACACACGCAATGCAGTAATAACCATATTACTGGTGAGAAGAGGATTGTACCTCTCAAAGAAAATGTAACAATTTCTTGAGGATTTCTGGGCTCTAGATTAATGCTGCAGGGTAGGACTAAGAAATATAGTCAGCAATGGTATAGCATAAAGATATCAAGGTCTGCTTTCACGTTAAAGGGATCTCCTGAGGTCTCCTTCAGGCGTACTGGAGGCTTGGACTTTGAACTGAAGGACTGCGTTAAAAGAATCAAGAAACATAAATAAAAGCAGAAAGAGTAGACATCTAAAAAACAATTTTACAAGTATTTTTGGGTCTTTTGAGCCAAGAAGGCCAAAACTGGAAATGAAACACATAAGGTAAAACGATCCAGAACAAAAGAATGGTGAACATTTTGGACTTTGGATGGATCAAACAAAAAGACTATTTATTTATTCAATAAATGCATTGTCTGAAATTGTGATTTGGAGGCTTGCCAGCACTATCTCCAGTTTTGCTGATTCAGGAGACGTGAGCAGCAATATGACGTGACTTAAATAAAAAGTAGGGCTGTCATTCGATTAAAATATTTAATTGCGATTAATCGAATGATTATTCATATTTATTCGCAATTAATTGCAAATTTGTATCGGTTCAAATGTACCTTAAAGGGAGATTTGTCAAGTATTATCAGGTATTTTCTCTTGGAAATCAATTAACAACACTAAACAATGACAAATATTGTCCAGAAACCCTCACAGGTACTGCATTTAGCATAGAAACTATGCTCAAATCATAACATGGCAAACTCAAGCCCAACAGGCAACAACAGCTGTCAGTGTGTCAGTGTGCTGACTTGACTATGACTTGCTCCAAACTGCATGTGATTATCATTAAGTGGGCATGTCTGTAAAGGGGAGACTCGTGGGTACCCATAGAACCCATTTTCATTCACATATCTTGAGGTCAGGGGTCAAGGGACCACTTTGAAAATGGCCATGCCAGTTTTCCCTCTCCAAAATTTTGCCAAAGTTTGGAGCGTTATTTAGCCTCCTTCGCGACAAGCTAGTATCACATGTATGGATTCCTTAGGTTTTCTAGTTTCATACGATGCCAGTATGTTCGCTCTAGCTTTAAAACTGAGCCCGCTACAATCTAAAAATCAAGCTGTGTTAATGCATTAAAAAAATTTGTGCCGTTAAAATTAATTTGCGTTAATGTTTTATTATCGCGTTAACTTTGACAGCCCTAATAAAAAGTTAATATTTATAATATTATAGTAATATAATAGTACATTATAATATCTGTGGGGTTTACACGTATATGGGTTTGTGAGTACACCTACTGTAGTCTTGAATGTGGTGCTGCTATTTCATTATTAACATCTTCACCCAGAAGGGCACCAAGTGCAGCTGGAAGAGGCAATTTAGCAGTCAAACAGCTCATTTCCCCCAGTCATAGTCCCTCTTCACCTTTCCCTCTCCCAATTCTCTTCTCCAAACCACAGAGGGCAAGTCTTATCTTATTTTCTTCTTCTTTTTCTCTCAGCATCTCACTCTCTCTGCCTATCTATCTCTTTATATGCTTGACAAGGCTGGTGGCATTGCATTGACTCTTCTGAGCATTTATTAAAGTGCTTCTCACAGCTCACTCCTCTCCATGTTCACCTGCTTGACCCTGAAGCATTGTTGTTTGTGTATTCCTGTGTCTGTGTGTGTGTGAACGCATGCAGTTCAGGCACGTGTGCAACCATGCCCTGGAGAACTGCCACTAACAGTTCCAATAATGGCTCAAAAAAACAGGAGAAATACCCTTAATAACCCTCTCATCTCCTGAGCTCTCCTTTTTTTCTCTCTCTCTCTCTCACTCTCCCAACCAGGTGATTTACACACGTCACCCATTTGTCACGGAGAAAGAGAGGTTTGAGCTATTGCTATGGTAACTCAATGGTCTGACTGACAGCCTGTCAACTGGGCGTCAACCAACGGCCAAAGTGAAGCCTGTAATCATTTCCCTAGCGATTGATAAGATGGCACAGTGTTAAACTCATAGGAGAGATAAGATAAGTGAAAGTGAAGTGAGTGGCAATACACAGATTTTTTTAAATGTAAGCAACACCTGCAAATGGAAGAAGTTGCATGAGTTTTCTGCCTTGATGCATTTTTGTAAAGCTGCAGCAGGTATTCAAACTAAGTTTGAATTTTAATATAAACTGTAATCATCTTATAATAAATTAAAGAAATCTCATCAGACACCATGTCCCTCCTCTCTACCTGCTGTTTCACCTCCTTCTCCCCATTACTTTTTCATCCCGCTGTTCCTCTGTGTGTGAGTCGGAAGTGGCAGTAAATGGCTTTTATAAAAAAATGAAAAGCCAAAATCACGACAATAGAGCTCGAGCTTGTGAGTGACTGAGAGAGAAGAGAAAGGAGAGGGAGAGAGACTGAGGTTGGGCTAGTCTGGCATTTTTTGAACAGGGAGTAACTCTGACCAGACTGCAGATAGACAATTTCGTGCACAGACACAAAGACACTAACAGGTGCAATGGGGATAAAATTCATAGTCTATAACCTGTTGATTATTTTGTATTTGATTTTTGTAATACAGTCAGCTCTCAAGCCAATAGAACCTTGAATTCAATTGTGCTGAATAAAAGCAGTGAGACCACAAGAGAGCACTTTATATCCAAAAAGCATCAAATCAAGCTTTTTGGCTGCTCTCTGCCTGTGTAGTTTATGATTCTAATAAAACACAAGCATTAGAGTGGGGTAGCTTTCTACTTTCACTGTGTATGTGTGTGTGTGTGTGTGTGTGTGTGGGTGTACGGTGTGTTGATGTGTGTGTGCACTCGCACGGTCACAGTATATCCGCACTGTTTAATAATTTATTGAGTGTTTTGTCCAGTGGTCAAATAGCGCTTCACTAAGCCAAATGCTCTTAAGGGAGAGTTACTTTCAATTTTTATCCCCCAGTGAATAAAGTTGTTTGATTCTACTTTGCTGTTGAGTCTGTGTGTGTTTGTATGTGTTTTCACATCTCTGTGTTGTGGCGGCTTGGCAGATGATCGCATAGATGGAACAGTTTAAAAAAACACCATCAAGCTAAATCAAATCATCACTTAAGACCATATAATACACTCACAGAGCTAAGGTATTCCAATGTTATATGGTTTACAGTATTTAATACACCACTGAGGTGTTGTAATGAAGTTATACAGTAACTATATTGAGTCAAATGGAAACTTAAAGAAAATTATATGGGCAGGCTATACAAAACTGCAGAATTTAAGTGTGATTCAAATTGTATTCACTTATCCAGCAACTATACATGTGAAGCCGTCATCATGCCATTACAGTCAAACAGCAGAGTAAAGTCGACTGTAGCGCAGATCAACATGAGGCAGGGCAAATATATAAAACAGCCTGATTTGTTGTATTGCTCAATGTTGCAGTAATAAGAAGACAGATGTCAGCATGATTTGCATAACGCAACCATGTACAACTAGTGGAATAAAAGCAGCACTGTCAGAGTTACAAACAGACAACTTAATTGTCTGATTTGGTAGTACCTCTTATTGTATTTTAGTGGATTGTATCCAACAGAGCACGGAGGGGAAACAGTGAAATCGGACAGCAATTCCAGGGACTATTATGGCTTTACTTGTGGACGTACTGATTTCAGGCTTCCCATGTGGGTTTGTTCAGATCCATGTCATAGCGCAACATGTCTAGGCATCAACATCTTGTTTATTTATTGTCTGTGCTACACATTGAGAGGACGCACTAATGTAACTAAGAAAAAAAAAATACAGATTGTTACACATGATTCAGCTGTGTACTAGGACTGAAAATCAGCCTGTGAATTTCAGATGGAGACGCCCTTCATGAGAGGGGTTTTTGACAGTTTCAACACTGCCAGCGAAACTGCCACTCAGTATACATACAATATATGTGAAAAGCTGTGGCTGGTCAGAAATTGACTAGAGCAAATCTCTGATGCCCGAGCGCAAGTGAATGCTGCAAGAGATGATGCTGCCAGCTGCCACTCCGTTTTCTCCCGACCCTGGAAGCCTAAACTAACTTTTTCACCATCCTCCCAGAACCGTACAGAAATACAACCTAGGCCGTCCCCAAATGAATGTGGACCATCCCAAATTTTAAATATTTCTTTTTCTACATTATCATTAGTTAATCATTCAAAGTGAGTAGGCTAAAACTAAAAATTCATTCTGCATCTGATTGTTTCGGTGGCTCTGAATTGGGTGGAGGGAAAGTGTGTCGTCACTCCAGGAGGTCTTTTTCACCTGGTCCAACAATTTTTGAATGTGAATTAAAGTTTTTTTGTTGTGTATTGAGGGGGGGTGGGTATTCAAAAAAGGAAATGTACTTTTCAGTTGAAGGACAGCACTGCTTTAGAAGAGAAGCCACAACAAAAATAATTTCACGGTGATCTTTTTCCATCTGCAGTGAAGGACTGTCTTTGTGTGTTGAGAGAGAGGAAGCTGGCTGTCAAGCAGCCATACAGACTAATACAAAGACAGAGAGACAGAAAGACGAGAGGAGAGAGAGAAAGAGAGAGAGAGAGAGAGAGAGAGAGAGAGAGAGAGAGGGCACTGGTCAATGCTCAGTAGGGGCAGGAAGGAAACCTTTCAATAGAGATGCACTTCTGATTTCTATTCAAATGACACTTTTTATCTACTAACCAATCAACAGACCTACCACCAACTGAGTACACACACACACATGCACGCGTGCGCACACACACAATTCAAAGTTCCAAAAGTCTGGTTGGATCTGGTTTGTCCCCAGCTGTCAGCTGCTGGACCCAATCACACACACACACGCACAAACAAAATAGCATCATATTGCCTCTTGTAAAATGTCAGTGTTGCCATGGATACGCCCCTCTCACATCCCCAACCCTCTAACGTTTAGTAGGGAGGTTAATTGAATTGTAATCTATCACTGATTAAAGACAAAGATTGAGATAGAAAAAGATTAAGTGGGAAAGAGAGATGAGAAAAAATGGACAGAAATGTAAAAATGCAGAGTTTAACATCTTTACAATTTAGCCATGACTACTGCAGAGAGGAGGAAGGATACAGCTAGTAGAGAAAGATGAGCAGAGGAATGTCAATGCATCAAGAAAGCCACCGTGTGCTCAGTATTAGTGCATATGTGTGTGTGTGTGTGTGTGTGTGTGTTTGACTGTGTATCCAATTGTTTGTTAGGCAGTTAGATAAATGGGCAAATGAAGGGAGGATGGCAGCAGAAGGAGGGCTTCCAGGCACTGAGTGATGGAAGGACCTTAGAAAATGAGATGTCTCTGGTCTCTATGGCAGCTAACGAGACTGTTCTGTGCATACACATCAGAGAGCGCACACACAAAGACACGGAGGACGGATAGAAACATGGAAGTGGGAGGCAAGGAAAGAGAATGGGGCGTAAGGCTAAGTAATTTTGGCCCCGGTATCCATGGCAGCTGATTGCAGTGCCGGTCTGCTTTGTGGGGAAAAAGAAAGTGAGGAGGGTCGAGAGACAGAGAGGAAGGAGAGCCCAGTGACCTAATGGATGGTTGTGTTGCTTTTTTAGATGGAGGTAATACCATGAGATCAGTATACAGTAAGGATGTGAGGAAATTTTCCCACAGGTTAATAAACTTGTGACAACACCGGACATTTTACAAGAAAAAACGGTGCTCAATATATAGAGCGATTACTTTGATCTTTACCGTCAGAGTGTGACAGTGTGTCTGGCCTCTCCGGCCCACCTATCGCTGCAAGGCTGCAGGTTTCCACCTGACGCCGCTGTGCCGCCCACATCGGCTGTGACCGTTTTGTCCTCCGCATGGCGATTGCCTCATTAACGTTATGGTTCCCTTATAGCATTGGGTTTAAATCTGAAATACTGTCAAATGGGCGCTTTTGCTTTTCGCTTTGACACCAAATCCTCCGCCATCGTCTTGTCTGTCAACTCTCTCTTGTCGCATGTGTGAAATCTGACTCCTAGTACTCTACGCTGAGACTCCGTACGGAGCAGACACTTTCACTTTCAGTTTGTAGCGTCCATTGTCCGACTATGTATTGATAACACGCCGCTGATGCACTGAAATTAACTAAATGGGTTTTATTTCTATCAAAAAAAAGCAAAACGACTGTAATCAGTTTATGCCCGACCACCGTGTAACACCGGTAACACCAACTACCATGTCAGGATACAGATGAAGTTATGTGTAGCTGTGACTGACTGCATGATGTTGATGGCCAGATGGAGGCTGATGTATTGCAAAAAAATGAATGAACAAGTTGGTTTACAGTCATGAGAGATCTACTGACTAGAGATGTTTGAACAGAAAATGTACCCTAGTTTTAAAATGACACCACAGTCTGCAGTGTCAAGACAAATCCGCAGCCTGCCTCTTTCCTTTATCAGCCATTTCCCAATGCCTCTTGAGTGTTTTAGTTTGAGTAAAAGGCCTCATGTTGCACAAGAGTGACTCCCCAGCTACAGTCAGAACACAGACTACACACTATAGAGAATACTGGAGCTATAAAAGTCCAATCAGATTGTAGGAAAGGGATGAGAAGAAGGAGGAGAACGTCTGGAATTCCCTGCTACCCTCGCGACCCGGCCCCGGATAAGCAGAAGATAATGGAAGGATGGATGCAGCTTTTTTCCCCTCCCTATTTTTCCAGCCTGTGCTGAATTAGTTCCTAATTAGAGGAGGTTATTTAAGAGAATGCGAATCTCTGTACTGTTGGACTCTGAGGAAGACGAACCTGGCATCGAGACATTAGTCCTCGTATAAAGTTTGTGGTCTTAAATCTGTGTGCTCCAGTATACTTGAGCCGAATATCTGAAGTCTCTCCCGATCCAATCAGACTGTCTTGGGAAAACCGGAGAACGCTAAAATGCAGCTAAAAATGGTGTCTTTTATTGTGTGTCCACTGTGTTTGAAAGTGCTATATTCTAAAGTGCATTGGAAATCTGAGAGTAAACACAGAAACACTTGTAGACACAATTTCCACAAATTAACCAAAAAGTATCATAAAACAACACTTCATTCATGTCATACTTGAGCTCATTTGTTTGTCATTGAACAGCCTGAGTGCTGAAAACAGGAAGGGCTGTTTTTGCCACTTTGTCTTCCAACTTTATTGTCTTAATTCCCCCCTCGTACACATAACCAGAACCAGTAAACAGCCCAGCAGAATTCCATTTCCTCAGACTTAACAAGTCTGAATGTGTCCTCTGAGTCATGCCATCGGAGGACACTGAATCCTTGTTGTGTTAATCAAAAGTAAATGAAAAAATGCTGATGAATGATTCATGATGGAGCCTACAGATTCAACATGGGGAGTTGTTTGGAAATACAGCATTCTTCAAATAGGGACTCAGTTTAGTATAATAGGAGCATCACGACTAATCAAATGAGCCTTTTTCTTCTTTTACTGTGGAAGGATCATTTGCACTCATTATGACAGTGTCGTAAAGTATAAATACATTTTAAATATGATGTATTATTGTGAGTGTTGTGTTTTACCTGAATCACTCCTAGTGCTGAACCACTGAGTATCAACAACTCCTATACAGCTTTAAACAGCGTTAAGCTGTATGAAAGCATGAAACAGCAGAGCTCTAAAATAAACTGTGGCTAGTAAAATCGGTTAAACATCTAGCAAGCTAAAGACACACATCTTTGTTTTCTTCTCAGGGGTAAGAAGGGAAATACTTGCATCAGGCGGCCAGTGGGATGCTCATGTTGTTTACTGGATGTGTTGGCGATTGTTTTCACATTGGCTGTAACGACCTGATAAAAATGATTTTCTGTGGGATTGCTTTGGAAATGTTTTACCTCCCAGTAGCTGAGAAATGTTTAATGTAGCTTAAAGCTTTGTATCACACGTTTTCTTTTAACTAGGAGCATTCAATAGTGAAAAACGGAAACAAAGAACCCAAATAGGCCTCTATATTATTCTAGAGTTTACATTTTCCAACAGCCTGACCTGAATATTAGTGATCAATGAACAAACACACACACAGTCACAACAAGGGCAATGGAAGTGCCACGATTCTCCACTGTAACGCGAGATTTAAAACCTAATTTGATCAAAGCCTGAAATGACAAATTTAACACCATGATCTGCTATTGCTTTATGCAGTAAATCAAACTCTACATCAATAATGTTCAGTGCTATATACAGCAAGTATCCAATCCAGTGCTTTGACTTTTCTGCTGACGCTTTTGTTTATATTTGTGTTACAGACTGAGACTCCAACAGAGGAGTGGGTCTTCTAAATCTTTTAAACGGCACATTAATGTTTTATGATCAGGGAAGATCATCTAACATTGAGATATTCTGAGGAAAAATCCAAAATGCCCTGATTCCGAAACTCAAGTCCTTCATTTCGTTGCACTCTGAATGAAAATCCTGCTTCAAAAATAGATGAGGATAGAGAGAGAGAGAGAGAGAGAGACATTATATTTATATAAAGAAGATATTCAGTGAATGTTCAATTTTAATTAGAAAAATTGCTGCCCTTTTAGTATGTGTTTACATTATCACAGTGCACTCATCAATATGACAAAGTCTGATTTAGTTATTCTCGTCACACTCATGCAGTCAAGTGTTTCACACACCCTTAAGGCATTTGCTTCATGCTGACTTTAGCACTATACCACATTGTTGCTGTGAATCACAATGAGTTCCACTGTGTCAGGATAGATCAATTGAAAAGACGACACATCTTCTAAATATATTTTCAGTCACTCTAATCCAATGAAACGTTAATTAAGAACTTAAGAAGATGGAACATTTTATCACCACTTTCATACACATCCCATTTTGCATTAGCAGCCCTCATAATTCATCTTCAACGCTACTGTAGCATTTTTACCACAATATTATGTATATATATATACATACAGTATATATAACAACATTTGGACAGCAGAATGCATACATGCTGGAAATGAAATCTCCTTTATGTCCTTTATGCCACCATTTCCCTTGTTTGTTTGTGAATTGGATTACTGTTTTGTTGCAAATGGAAAAGGTTAACAGCCCATATGCCTCTTGTCATTCTGTAAACTAACATCCCATGTATGTTTCCTCAACTCTGTGTATAAAATATCACAGCAATCAATATTCTACAAAAGCAGCACTTACAATGCCTGCCCAGTGTGACCGCAAATACAGTGAGAGTTGATTAAAGTGCTGGGATCGCTTCTGATGTGATGTCTTTCACTGAGCATAGATTCATGTGCTTGGAAATGCTTCAGGGACGTCTCTCACCATCCACTGCTTAAAAACACATTTTTCTGATGTCCAAGGCGAGCCCCTCTGACTCGGTGTGATACTGTCTATGGTGCTGAATCTTCTCAACAGCCATTTACGGTACATGTATGACATTTTAAGGAGATAATGATAAAAATTGCATGTAAACAAAGGATCAAGGCTTTACTGTGAGGCTGCAACTAACAATTATTTTCATTACCAATTAATCTGTCGACCATTTTTTTGGATTAATCAATTCATTTTTTAGTCTGTGAAATAGCTTTATTTGTTTGACTAACAGTCCAAAACCCAAAGATATTTAATTCACAAAGATACAAAACAAAAAAGCAAGATCTTTTTTGGTTCCAAGCTGAAAGCAACAAATGTTTGGCATTATTACTTGATAAATGACTTCAACAAATTGCTAGCAATTTTAAAAAAGGGCAGCGTGGTAGCTGGGAGAGACATTAGAGAAAAATCCCAATGAATTGCAAAGATTTTTGTTCTTGATTTAATGCTGAATTTTGCAGTATGTAGGTATAATCATTGAGGGAATTCATCATATTCGTACATTAGTCATCCATGTGCCTTCTATCCCTGGGATTATTTCTTTAGTGTGTTAAATAATAGTAGAACTAAGACTCCAACATTCCACTTTAAGATATAAAGCATAGAAACATCTAACTAACAGGTAGTCATTGATGCTGGCAGGGTCTGTCAAGACTATGAACGTTTCTATTTACACACCTTCTAGCAAAGATTTCTTTTTTTTTGTGCATAAATGCGGCGGTGTGCCCTGTGTGTCAAGACTAAGCTGAGATGAAAAATAAGCTGAGACAACTATTGAGTTCCCTCCCTCCTGTGGTCTCCTCCTGTTCTGCTTTTCCTCGCCCCCCACCTTTCCATAGACTGTTATCCAATTAGATGATTCTCATTGCTTTAATCGATGGAGACATGAACGGGCACACACTGACATGCATACAGACACACACACACACACACACAGCTTCACCCGTTCCCTATGTCTAGCCAGGTTACTATGGAGATGGGGGATAGGGTGCAGGGAGTGAAATGTGAATATAAGTGACAGGAGCAGATCCACAATTAAGTACCATGCAGGAGGAAGAAAGGGAGGGAGGGAGTGTGATTTAATCCAAGCCCTTTTACACACTCCTGAAACGATTTTGCACACACGCACACTCACACACGCGCACGCACACACATGACCCTCAGGGCAGGAATCTCAGTACATTCATTTGGATAAAGCATTTAAATAGATAATTCTCTTTAAAATCTAGTCGGGCGGCTTTATTGTAATACGGCCTGCTCTGCATTGTTAGAGATATGGTTATTGTGATGTGCCATTTTGTATTACTCACTTCAGCATAATGGTGCTTAGAGGATTTTTTTTTTTCAGAGAACAGAGGGCAGTAGTAATGTCGTGCTGCAGAGATGTAGGCTAGACAAAGATGTTGGGACTCTCTAATCTGGCATCCTCTTTGACTTAGTGTCCTCTCGCTTCAAAGCTAGAAAAGAACCTCTAATAAACACGTTTATTAATTTCTGTCTCTGTGCCACTGTGCTTTTGTACAAGGATCATGCACATATTGAGAGTAAATATTTGGTAAAAGTAGCACATTTTACTGGATTTACTGAGGTGCAGAATTTGCGACGGTTAGTTTGTGTGTAGAAAATCAAATTGCAAATTAAAGCAGATGTATTAAAAAAGGGAGGTCACGGTGAGAAAAAACAAATAACAATGAAAAGAAATGAACATTCAACAGAACTTGTAATGACAGCGCACAAGTGTGGGAGGACCAAAAATAGCACTAAAATAAATTCATTGTTTAAAAAAAAGAGAGAGAGAGGGAGATTTGTAATCATAAATGAACCCAACACTGTATCTGACAAACACAGAAAGGGGTGGGGAGTGGCGTTGGTGTGCTTGTTAAACTTGAAGGAGTTTGTTTCAACAAGTTTAAGTTCATTAAATGTGAACTTCATGTTCAATAAACACGCAAATCACTCTAGGCTAGCAGCTGCTACACTCCAACCTCCACTCTGAGCTGGACCTGCTGCTCTCTCCCTCTCATGCTTCCCCACATCAGTTGAAGGGTCTTCATGTAGTGTACTGCTCATTTTTAGAGGCTACATTTTCTTTGGAAGCATTTTAATTAATTATTTAGTTTTTCCTATGTAGCATTATTACATTATGCTTTCTTTTTAAGCTTGATGACTCATCACACGACTGAACTGCACTGACTGAGCTCTGCTTTAAACAGGTGTCGAGGAGACTGTCTCAAGTGCTGATTGCATAATGAGCATCTACCTTAGTAAATCTGGTGCTACGGTAATTACACGAGGATTGCCAGTACAAACTGAATCAAAGCCAAGGTGCAAATTATACTTACATGCTTCTCCTTGTACATAAGTCTAGCCCTTAGAGAGGACATGGTTCATGTCATTTAAAGGAGCAGTGTGTAGGATCTGGCGGTATCTAGTAGTCAGCTTGCAGATTGCAACCAACTGAAGCAACTCCCTTGTGCCAAGCATGTAGAAAAACTATGGAGGCCTACCCAGAGCCAGTACATAAAGTGTGTGTGTACGTGGGAAGTGAGTGGTGAAGCAAGAGAGAGAGAGTGGTGATGACAGCAGCGAGTAACGTTATGGACTCCATCCCAAGCAGGAACAGTTAACAGTGTTTGGTTTTGTCCATTCTGGGCTACTGTAGAAACATGGCGGTGCAACATGGCAGACTGTGTGGAATTATAACAAAGTGATCCTTTAAGGGCCAGGACATTTATGATTTCTCTACCTACACTTTTAAAACTGGCTGCAGTATATTGCATGTCTTGTCTCATGAGTAGAATCTAAGATAGTTAAAGGTAACTGTAATATATGTTATTATTTCAGTAAGGGATAATGTACAGCGAGCCGGTCATTGTTGTGAAATAAACTCCGACAGGGGCAGTCTTGCAATGCCCTGAAGGGGATTATTTCACAACAATGACCTGCTAGCTGTACATTATCCTGCTTATTACACGGCTACTTACTTAAAAAATCTATAATTTGACACAAAAACAGTCTGCCTATTTCAGTCTGTCAGTCCTACATCAGAATTGCGCCCATAGCAACGGTCTGTTGTACATAGCAACGGTCTGCTATAATGAAATAACAGACCGTAGAACGCCGTGATTGATGAATCAGAATCGAGTATTCAACAAAGCTGTGTAATTATAATTTCTAACTTCTGTACTTGCTGTAATTTCAACACACACAAAGGAAAAAGAGTCAGTGAAGTTGTAAGATCAGAGAGTATAATTAAATTGATGTAACCTATTGTTTCTGCATAAAATGGCACCTAGCAAAGCATCTGATCATAACACATGAGCGACAGACAGAGACAAAGACAATTGATTTGCCAGCCAGGTTACCAGTTAGCGAGACAAATACACAGATAGACAGGCAGATAGGGAGACAGGCAATCAATTCATCAGCCAGCTAACTACACAACCAGACGGGCAAACAGAAAGACTGGCAGGCAGAGTGGCAGGGAAATGAGTCAGGCAGTCTGTTCAGTACCAGGCAGACAGGAAGACAGGGAAGTATTCATTGCACCTCCCACAAATTTGGACAGACCAGTCAACAGACTGAGGGGATTGGAGGCCTGCAGGAGTTTAATCAGTAAGGGATGAAAAGAAGCAAAAAATGAGAAGCAAGGCCAGTTTGTCATTGAAATGTAGTTGGTTGAAGTCCCAAGCAATAAAAAGGAATAAGTGGCATCTCATCAGTGATTAATAAATCTGCCAATAGATAGTGTATGCTCTTGAGAAACCAACTCTCCTCATTAGCTTTCTATGGCAGCCAACAGAACTAGACAGTGGTGTTCCTAGCAGCTCCAAGATGTAACTGTGTCCATATTTATGAATGTGATGTATGAGATTGCTGAAAAAGAATGTGCATCAGCAGAAAAGCGTTCCCTTAACTTAAAACAAGAAGTTACAGAATAATCCCAGCTAAGAATAACTCAAAATACTCAATAATGTAAGAAAGGCAAAAAAAAAATGCAAGGACAGAAACCGACACATTGCTGCAGGATTCAGGAACATGCTGTGTGCTCAGTCTGCTCAGTCAAGGAGCAAGCGTTCAAATGCTGCCTCCTGCTGTGCTGTCACACCACTCTTTACTCCCTGTCTATTATTTCACACAATCCTGATATCCTATATAAGACACAAGAGAAGCAAGCTGCTCACTGACCTCAAAATAAAGAAGTAAGAAACAAACACAGACAAGCACCCTTCATGCACACAGAGCCCAGATAACAGAACCACTCTGGATGGGACTTCAAAGAGTTACAGCTGGACTACCAAACAGCATAACAGAGCTCTTATATCAAAGCATCAGCCTTAACAAGGTTGTTAGAGGTACACAAACACACGTACATTACATCCACATGCAGCCAATCTCTGAAAAAGAGATATACTTAAAGTTCGGCCACCATTGTTTGCTACAGGCCTGCAACCTGATGCTTGAAATGCAAATAAGCTCTGATACTGAAGGCTGTTCTCATACACTGTCCGTAGCTATACCGATGGAAAAAGTAATACACTGTAATTTGTATATATCCAACAAAATCAATTTGTATGCAATCCACGTAATTGTGAACCTGGAAGTATAAAGAGCGACAAACGCTGTGCAGGGAGGAGGTCAGCACTCAGTGGTATCTTATAACAATAAATCACAATCTTTTCAATCTTTTCTTAAACCTAATTCAGTCGTTTTTATTGACTAAACCTAAAAGTAGTTGTGTTGCCTAAACCTAACTAAGTCGATCTTTTCCTAAACCAAACTAAGTAGTTTTATTGGAAACTGACACGTGAGTGTTGCTGGACATTTGTAGGAAAACACACAAAAAATGAGGAATAACCTTCTCTAAGTAATCATACAAACCTTTATATGAGTATACTTTGCATACTGTATGTATTCTCTCCACCCTCTCCTTCACTCCCTCAGCCAAGGCTAATGTAATGTTTCTTTGTGTGTGTGTGTTTGTCTCAATGTGTGTGCACAGGTGTTGATAATGGGGCCTTTGTATTTGATTATCAGTTAATTAAATCATTGAAGGGATACTAAGTTCAGGCATTTCTCGTGTTGCCTCTTTAAATCCATCGGTTTTGGTTTATCTGAAGTCAATAAGACAATTCTGCAAAGAGGTGAGAACAGTATATGATTAGCAAGTTTCACCAACATGCTTGCATTAAGTGCAATAATGTCTTGATAGAAAACTGCTTTAGTCACATTTCTAACATTGAATATGTTTCTATACACTCTTTGCCTGTTTATCTTAATGATTAACTTTAGATATGCTGTACTGAAAGAAGGACTGCTCATCTTGCCATGACACAATCTCCTTTTGTGGCTTTGCAGGGCAGGATGCAATTGTGTGTCTTGGAAATAGGCTTTAATACAATTTTTGATTACTTTAAATTAGGGCTTTCAATCGATTAAAATATTTAATTGTGTCGTTAATCGTGATTAATCTAAAATTAATCACACATTTTGTATCTGTTCAAAATGTACCTCAAGTATTTAATACTCTTAACAACATGGGAGGGAGCAAATATGATTGCTTTATACAAATGGATATATATTTTTTTTATTTATTACTGGAAATCAATTAAAAACACAAAACAATGACAAATACTGTCCAGAAACCCTCACAGGTACTGCATT
>CAKAOH010027886.1:0-16776 GCA_916701665.1 Sebastiscus tertius | reverse complement strand
GTTCTTTTCTTATAGTGTACCATGAGATTGATGACCAGTCATGTTTTAGGTCATCTCTATAAACAGATATCCGATAATCTGTGGGCAACGGGACAAGATTTTGGTATTGGAAGCATTTTGGTTTCCATTTGTAGTCTGAGTAGTATTGATCAATCACGTTTGAGAGCGGAGCCTGTGTGAGTTGTTGTCCTGTTGCTCCTGTGCCGCTCGCTCAAGAGGGTGTGGGATGACTGACAGCGAGGGACACTGCCTTATATACTGTCGGGTCTGCACGTATTCGGGTAGGCACGTCCTGATTGGCCGGCTACGTTTATGCAAAATTCAGTGGGTGAGAGTATTACCCATAGAGTCCAGTAGAGGGGTGCTTGTGCCTGTGCTTATAGAACTAAGGTCACAATATCGTAACCTTTGTTTTCTGACCTGTCTTCTTGGTGATGTCTCCCAGGCGTCCCGAGGCCCTCTGAACGAAGATGACCTGTCCAAAACGGAGGAGTGCTGCGAGCTCCAGGGAGCAGGAGCTCTGATCGTGTTGCTCCCCGCCATGCCCATCGTCGAGCCCAGCCAAGACGAGCAGGATGTACCTCTGCTGTCAGCCCTGCTTCAGCTCAAACAGCTACAGCAGGCCAGCACCTGGCACTGCCCGGTGCCTCTGGCCATTCTGGTGCCGGGGCCTGAGTGTGCTACACAGACACTTGAAGAAGGTAATCATATAGATCAGATACATTATGAAGCTGCATTGTATGTCAGGTAGTAGTTCTGGAACAGTAGCTGAATTCATCTGGACACAATGTGTAAACCCTGAACTATTCATCTCATGGTGCCTCCTTGTCCTTGTCTCAGCCCTGATGCTGCACACACTGGTCCAGGAAGGTCTGATATCGGAGTACACATTTTTCTTCATACCAGAGACCACAAGTGACCTACAGGGATCCAAACAGGTATTACATACACAGACACATGCATGGCAACTAACAAAACAGAAAAACACATTTCTTTTGCACTTTTATGTTTTAATGTCCTTCACCTTCTGGGATTTGATAGATATAGTGATGTGTTTAGGGTTAAAGCGGAATTACCTGAATCAGCAGCTCTCCTAGGCTTTATGGAGCTATCTGGCCAGCAACCTTTTGGCCACAGCAGACGGCTGTTTTCAACAAAAAAAAGCTCTTAAAAATCCACTATACACTACCTGCACAGCACCAAATGGGCCAGCTGGTGAACATAATGCAGCATTAGGCAGCTAAAGAGCCAGATATTTTCCTCAGGAATTGGTGGAGACCAAATTAGAGCTAAAGAGTAAATATTGGACAAAAAAACAAACTCCACATGAATGATAATTTGACTCTTTAACTGTTAGATGTGTAAATCAAGCCCCCAGGAAGAGCACCGGGGTTTGATGCAAATTCTTGTAGTGGCCAAATGGTGGTACTACAACTTCCGTGTCCGTCACGTGATGCCGTTGGGCCCAAAAAGACTTTTTCCCAAAGACTTACATTGGGAAAGAGACGTCTGTAACTCAGCTGGTAATTTCTTTTTAGGTAAATCAACTCCCCAGTATGAACACTCTAATAGCCCTCAATTAAATCATTAGGTCCTAAAAGTTGTAAAATGCACTAATAGCTGAATCCAGAGTTATTTTCCTTCCTCTGTTCATGTGAATGAGACCCAGACCGAGGGCTGGGAGGTGGAGTTAAAGGAAACGCTACTGCGCCTGCTCTATGGGCCCAATGGATGCGGAAGATCGCCGGATGATCCGGGTACTATATCACTCAGCAGTCGAGCCATTTTGGCTTCATGCGCCACTGAGCAACTCTCATAGGAATGAACGGAAGCTCGCCTCCAACGCTGTATCCAGTACATCCATGGTGTAAACAAGTAACTGTTTACTAACAAGTTCGCCATATCAACTTAAAAAGAAGTAGACCCTCCTTCATTGTGAGGGGTCATAAGCCAAAAAGATTCAGAATCAGGGATATAGATTGTCTGATAGTTTTGAAACATTTCATATAAGTCTTCTCCAACTTCTCTCCCACCTGTCCTGTTGTTTGTCTCTAGCTAAGCCAGGCTACACGTTGGCTGCTGGCCCGTGCTCCACCACCTACCCCACTCTCCTGTCAGACCCTGGTGCAGCTCGTTGAGTCCGGTTTGAGTCGTGAGTTCAGTCCCAGAGTTTACGCCCACCGCCAGGACCGGGCCACTGCATGTCTTCCTTCCCAGGACCCCGTGCCTGTCATCCAGCTGTACAATGCCGTCCTGGCTCACCTTGCTGAGAAAGTAGTGTCCAAGGACCTCAGCAGACTCTCGTGGCCGCCAGGCGAGTTCTGCCTGCCTGATACCCGTGACTTTGTCCCTTATCTTGGCTGGAATTCTGTCGAGCACCTGGCCTGGTTAAGCAACGCCATCCTCAGCCTGCAGCTGCCCGAGTGGGAGCAGCTACCTGTCACAGGTCGGTGACCGAGATTTAGATTGCACAGTTTTTATTAATGGTTCCATCACTGTACAAAATCCTCTTGACTACTAAAGAAACAGAAAGAATTAATGGACAACGTTGCCTCTGTGAAGTCCATTAGTATAAGAGACCAATAATCCATGTATTATACTTCCTTCTCCTTCCTCACTTCCTTTATTATCCCTCCTTCTCTCTCTCTAGAGTCGTGGTCTGAGCTCTGCTCTTCCATCTTTCGCTACGCTGCTCAGATCCCAGTCTCGCCCCGCAGTCAGCCTCTCCTAATGTCACGGCTGGAAAACCTTCTGGAAAGGGTCAGGCTCAAGGGTCACCACACCCGAACCCTTGGACCCAAGGTAACCATGAGCAACTGGGGCGACGGAGACGAGAATGTGTGTCCAGCCTTCAGTGAAATTCCTTGGGACGACATGCTGGAGATTTGCATAGACCACAAGCTGAAAGACTGGCAGATCCCTGGACCACCTGTCTGGGAAGGTGAGGACATTCTCGAGGGGGAAAGTTATTTTACTGTGATTTAGAAAAATAATGTTCTCTGTGAACCTGCTGATGATGTATGACTTGCATTACAGTATGTCATTATTTGTCTTTTAAGATGCTGTGACGGATGACGGGGAGATCCTGGTTTACCTCCCCGCAGAGTCATTGAAGGGTTTCCAGCCACCTGAGGAATGGACGCAGGCCACCAGACAAACCCACAGAGAGAAGCAGCAAGAGAGGGAAGGGTAAGCAGGTCCATGTGTGAATGAAACATTACTGAAGAGGCTCCTAGTTTTCAAAGAACACAATAAGCAAGAACAAGTCACATTGTCACGACCCTGCAGCTACACAATCACAGTACTCATCCCTTTTTCTCTCCATCATCAGGGCGGGTGCAGCTGCTTGTGCCACGCCCAGCAGTCTGTCCGTCAGACAGAAGTTGTTCCGCAGTCTGGTTGAGCCTCTCGAGGCCCCGACAGCCCCACTGGACATCACGCACACCCCCACAGCACCAGAGCTCCTGGCCGACAATCTCCTCCGGAGCATAGAGGAGGAGAAGGCTGAAAGCAAAAGGTACATCCACAGCACTGCTATTAAATGTTTTCATTGCATCGAGAATTCATGTTTATGGAATACGCCAGGGGTGGGTCTAGAGTGCTGTGCTACGAAGCGAGTTCCACATAGCCTGGGTATCTTCCTCGTTATCTGGTTTAACTAACCCTAACAAACGAGATCCCGCTAAGCGGTCCTATGACGACCCAGGGTTTCTCAATCTGGCTAGTTCACATGAAAGGGGCGGCGTTTCTGATTATATTTACTTGTGTATTCCGTTAAATCAATATGATGCTTATAGAATAGAATGGCCTAGAACAGAAGAAACGTTGTTTATTCCCATTGGGGATGATATGGCGTGTATGACAATTTAACCTTTCGGCTGCGTCCCCGACTCCGGTGGTGTGAAACAGATTTGGGAGCAAATAAAAAATAAATATAAAAACAAAATTCAAAGCGGTAAACTGGTTTACTTTCTAATCTTATAATCACCCCACAGTATTAAACTGTGTTGCTTTTAGTCTGGATTATCACTTCACTTCTTCGTCTTTGTGTAATATTATTTTACACCAAACGTTGATTGGTCAGTAGTCGGTGCTTTTATACCAGTTGATCTCTGATCTGGAACATAACCTGCTCCGGAGCAGGTTAGATGTGCTGAGGAGGTGCGTATGAATACAAAATTAATAACTTCATCAAAAATAGATAAAAAGGTCTTGGCTTGCACTGTTTATTGACAAAGTATTTGAATCATGTATCCAGTGACGTAGCTCACTGCCTATGTTTAGCTTATAGAGGAATTTTTAGCATGTTTTCTTGTGACATTGGTAATGTGGTGTTCATGAATTTGGCATAGACCACACAAAGAGAGTTCTCGAGACTCCATTGCAATTGTTTTATTCTGAAAATAATCTACAATATGTGTGTAACTGCTGTCTACAGGAGCATGGAGCAGTTTCAGCGTTGGCTGGATGGAGAACCCGTGGTGCACTTGTCCACACCGCTTTTCCTTCCATCCTCCACTCTGTTGTCCATGCCCACAATGATGATGCATGCAACCACAGCCAAGACTGTCACACAGGTACGACATGTCCCCTCACCTCACTCAGTGATCCTGGTACAAGTGATGTCCTTTTTCAAATAGTGTATGTTTCTTAGATAATAATGTCTTGTATGCGGCTGCAAATAATAAGAGATTCATCAACAATATTTTCTAAATATCGCAATCACGGATCGCAGTAATCATGCCCTTTCATCGTTTTGTCTTTCCAGGTGCCAGAGCCTGATGATCTGTCAGACAAAGCAGACCGGCCTAAAACCCCGCGCGTATCTATGGCTTGGCGTCTGGAGGAACTCGAGCAACAGATTTTGGCGAGTCATGAGGAAGAACTGGCCGACAGACTGAAGCTGAGTGGTCTGCTGAGCATTGTTGATGATTGATGAACTGTTGAAGGAAAATTAAAACAAATGACTCTGCAGATATGAAAATATCTGAAAACTGAGGACAAATAAAACTTCTGCCTGCAGCGATTTTTTTATTTTTTTGTTGCTGAGCTCATGGCAGTCTGTGGCATACAGAGTTCAATATGTTGTGAATTTCTCATCTTTTAGTGTGTTGAGGACAGATTCACTGATTGCATCAGTGTGTGTTTTATATCTTGTTTGTATTAATGTCTGGGTTTATAGAAGAACAAAAGAAAATCAAGATTTCTACTCTTGATTTTGTAACATAGATTTTGCATTTATAACTTGATGTGTGTGTTTAAGTCTAATCCCGTGTCTATCATGCTGTTGGTTTTAGCATAAATCTGACGAGATGCTTTTTCTCAAAGTGTTACAATCTCTGAAAATGCTGCTTTTCTTGTCGGTCTTTAACACACCTTGAAGTACTTGGATAATAATACTTGAGAGACCATGTGTACACTTGTTTTTGTAATGTTGAGTTATGACATTGTCAGATGAATAAAAGTGTTGTTTTTCAAGTAGTAGGATTTTTACAAGTGCAAACAGCTACTGATGGCAAATTATTATATCAATAACAACATTGTCTAATTTCTTTAACACATTAACACAACTTTCCCTTTATTATGATTAAATTCATCTGCTATTCCAGTAGTGCTAACCCTAGACTAGAGATTTAAACTGGGATTATGTTAATCTGATATTCCAGTAGTGCTAACCCTTGACTAACCTTCTGTTTCTGCTTTGCTAAAGCAGCACACTGCAGACACGCTGTAACAGGAAGCTGTTCCTGTTTAAATCTGCAGCTCCCAGTTTCTTTCACCAGTGACTGCTGATTTCTCCTATTCTGATTGAACTGATGCTAAGAGGGATCGACGTCTCTTTCAGTTTTCAGTCTGGTTGAACCACTGGACAGCGTTTTGCTCTCCATCTACTGAACTAAATAACATCTATTAGTAAAGAGGACTTTCTACAAGATGAAAGCAGGAAAGACCATTCAGACAATATGAAAAATATCAGAAAATGTGCAAAAAAATTAGTAGTAATATCTGAAAAATGTCTGATAAATATGTGGAAACTAAACTAAATAACATCTGTTAGTAAAGAGGACTTTCTACCATTCAGACGTGTGAAAAAAAAATCAGAAAATAATCAGGAAAATATGTGAACAAATATTCGAAAAATGTCAGAAAAATTATTGGTAAAATATGTGAAAAAAATATTGAAAAAATGTCAGAAAAATATGTGAAAATGTCTGATAAATATGTGTAAAATATGTGAAAACTAAACTAAATAACATCTATTAGTAAGGAGAACTTTCTGCCATTCAGACATATAGAGTCGTCCTCTCACACATCTGACTGCAGCAGATTACTAACAGCAGGTTTCCACGACTGTGTGACTGAAGCCTGATGAAACTCTGACAGTTTACTGAGGACTATAACAGAAACTCTTCAGCCCTTACATGTTAAAGTTGTCAAAAACAAAAGCACCATCAGTTTCTGCTTCATGGACACTTTAATTGTCCAGTTGAAGCTTTAATCTCATTTCTAATGATGAATTACAGTGAACAGGTGATGTAAAATAAAATCTCTTTAATACTTTGCATGAATAAACAAATCAATGTTTGAACCTGCTGTTCAAATACACAGAAACTTCGCATTAAAGATATAATCAATAATGGTAAACCAAAGAGTATATCCCCTCCCACAACCATCATGTTACTAAATAAACCCATAATCCATGCAGCCAGGCTCAAAGCAACAGGAACTCTGCTGACTGCAACAATGCCTCCCACAAGAGTCCGTCCAGCTTCAGTTATTTAAAGTTTTACTGTTAATGTCATCCACATCACCATGACAACCAACATCATCATCAGGACAACACAGTCACATGTTCGTCAAAGGCTCACAGAAGAAAATTCAATATATCTTGTCTATTGTTCTACAGTCACAGTGACCTTCACTGGTAAAACCTTCAGTGGGAGTTCATCCTCAGTGGTGATATATGGAACCATTCTCTCAGTGAAAGTGTGTGTGAAGGTGTGTATGTGTGTGTTAGTATCCGGGTCAGAGAACGACAGCTTTCCTTCGTTCCAGTCCAGATTCACTCTGATCCTCTGGACCTTCTTCTGCACTTCGAGATCTGTGACATTTGATGAGCAGACTGCTCTGTAGTCACCATCCAAGAACCATATTGTCCATTGTCCAGACCATGTGACTCCATCCCATTGCGCAGACTCTGGTATTACACCCAGTGACCAGTCTGCATTGTCTCCAACCTCGATGTCCCAGCTGTGAGTCCCTGAGTCAAAGCCCTCAGAGCCCAGGACAGAGGAGAAATTGATCCTCTCTGGATTACCAGGAAGCTGCTGTTCCTCTCCTCGTCTCACATTGGTCAGATCTTCAGACAAGATGAGTTCTGTACCAGCAGTGTTTGGGTCCAGAATCAGAGGAGTGTAGGAGACCATGTCCTTCATCTTGTTCCAGATGTTGAAGGTGAGGTTGCCCAGGTGTTTGGCCTGGTCTATCAGAGCTCCTGAGAGCAGCTGTGCATCCTTCAGCATGGGGCGCTCCTGGACTCTTTCCACTGCAGCCTTGTAGTTGAGCAGGAATGAGACATCTTCAGCTCTCAGCTCGTCCTCTGTGGCTCTGACTGTGTCTGAAAGAGCTGCTATCTCTTTGCTCACAGCCTCCATCTTCTCCTTCATCATCTGACTCTTCTGCTCCTCTTCCTCCCTCAGTGCAGCCATCCGGGCCTCCTCTTCCTCTTCTAGAAACTGGTGGAGCTTCTTAATCTGCTCCTTAATCTGCGTCTCTGTGCGTCGTTCCTGGACCTTCAGGTGTTCTAATGTTTCATCAAACTTCACTTTAACTTCCTCAAAAACCTTTAACTTCTCCTTTAAGGGCTCCAGAGTTTCCTGAAGTTCCTTCTTGTGTTGTCGTGCAGCTTCATCGATGGGTCTGAAACTGTGGTCGGTGTGTTTTTCTGAATCTCTGCAGACGTCACACACCAGCTGCTGATCGTCCCGACAGAAGAGTTTGAGTTTCTCAGAGTGCAGACTGCAGAGAGCCTCTGAAGATCTCTGGTCTCTCTCCATTTTTTCTCTCTGAGTGAAGCTGAAAACACAGCAGGCAGACGGCTCAGACACTTCCTGTTCCCTGAAAGTCACTTTGAGTCTTTGTTCTTGTAAAACTCTCGTACAGTTTGTGGATTCAGCAGCTGGGTTGAAGTGGTAGTATTCCAGTATTCCCAGTATTCCCTCCTGTAGATGTCCTCTCTCAGTGGAAGTGGTGGTTTTAGTCTGGGTTTGGTCAATCTTATCTTCTGTCTCTCAGTGTGTATGTGTGTGTGTGTGTGTGTGTGTGCGTGGGTGTGTGTGTTGTCGTCTCAGTGAGGCAGAATAACAACCTTCCTTCCTGGTTGGTCTCAAGGCCTATGGAAGGAGGCTGGGACACAGGTGAACATGGGTGTGCAGTGTAACTGAAGCTGTGGTCGTGCGTTGCGATTGGCTCAATTTCGGCGAGGGCAGACCAGATTTTACTGCACATGTGTGGCACCCGTGACGCGTGACCCAGCCTCCTTCAACAGGTCTTGGCCTGTCTCAGGTGAGTCAGGTGATGGGCGGAGATTCATCATTCCAGTTTGTCAGGTTGAGTTGGCATCATTACATACTGTTTACTACTTCTGTCTTGAGTACGAAGTTCATTCACACAAGAAATGATCCAAAAATGAATTATATCAAATAATCTCAGCATGCAAACTGAAATAACCAGTTTTTTCTTCAAACTAACTGAAAATCATGAATTTGTCATGTCCTAGAAACGTCATGAAGCTAAACCTCAGGCCCCATTTACACCTGGTACAACAGAGATGATGACTGTGACCATGGCAACAGACTTGTTCTATAGGACTAGTTGTTGGTGTCCCTTAAATTGCACACCTTAGTTATAGTCTAGTCAGCACACTGACAGCTGTTGTTGCCTGTTGGGCTGCAGTTTGCTATGTTATGATTTGAGTATATTTTTTATGCTAAATGCAGTACCTGTGAGGGTTTCTGGACAATATTTGTCATTGTTTTGTGTTGTTAATTGATTTCCAATAATAAATACATACATACATTTGCATAAAGCAGCATATTTACCCACTCCCATGTTGATAAGAGTATTAAATACTTGACAAATCTCCTTTTAAGGTACATTTTGAGCAGATAAAAGATGTGTGTTTAATCGTGATTAACTATTTTAATCGATTGACCGCCCTGTTTTAACCCTTATTGATGTCATGTGTTTGTGGATGTTCCATCCCTCTCCTAAACTTCTAACAAGCTGAATCATCATTTATTAGTTGATTATATTTAGTTTTAATAATCTGAATCTGAAGCATTGAGCATCCTGCTTTCCTCTGAAATATCCTCTTTTCTCCCACAACAGTTAGGTTGAAAACACATTTTAAATATTGAAGTTTTGGCAAACAGACTAGACTGGTGAATGTTAAGAGCATTCTGTCAACAGTTAGATGATAAATGGAGATAAATTGCCACCTACAGAGTATTAACCTTTGATTTTTGTAACATCCCATACCTCTGATGCCACCTTCAGGCCAAACATTTGTTTTTTTTGCCTTGTGGTATCCAACAATAGTAGTGTTTTTTATCCATTTTTTTCATCTTTCCAATATTTTTGATGTTAAATAATCGTCACATCCTCACCACCAGCATGGCTATAGACGTTTTGTTTTATTGTATATGTAAATGAATTTCCTGTTACCATTCCTTCAATGTGTTCAGCTTCTTACTTCCCTGATCTCTGATGGTTTCTCACAACTCATGGATATGTGGGAATGCTTTCATCTGTATATTAAAGATCCGCTCTGTGTTCTACAAAGTAATCCAGATGACTCTGTGTACTTGCTTGTTGAAAAGAGGCAAAGTAGTTTTAGCAGCATTTTAACCACTATACATTTCATGACACCTGGAACCAATTCACCATTTAAAACGCTTCACATTAGCTCACTGAAGTTCAAATAAATCTCAAAATACAAATTGTCAATTTAGACATTTTGAGTGTTTTATTGAATACAACGTCAAACCAGTGAAATTGAGAAATGGGCCGCTGGGATGCTGGCTTAGGGGAACCCACGATTTCCAAAGATGCAAGCTGCCTTATGGTGATCAAAAACAAGACATGAATAGGTTTGTGCTCTTTGTATTATGCAAGAATGTTGTCCAGAATTCAGGTATATTAATGGACTGTGAAGTGTAGGCCTGCAGACTAAATCATTTCTAATTTACTCAACATTAATCTGCCACAAGTTATTTTAGTCTAGAAAACATTCACAGGCTTCATCTTTTACATTGTCTATTGGAGCAATGAAATATGCATTTAAAGAAGTTAGCTATAAGAAATATCGGAATGTGATAACTCTTTGTCTCTAATGCTTAAAGTTAGGGCCGTCAAAGTTACAGCGATAATAACGCATTAATGCAAATTAATTTTAACGCCACTAATTTCTTTAACGCATTAACGCAATTTGCGATTTTTAGGTTGTAGCGCGCTCAGTGTTAAAGCTAGAAAGAAGATACTGGTATCATATGAAACTAAAAAACCTAAAGAATCCATTGGTACCAACCATCATACTAGCTTGTTGGGAAGAAAGTTAAATAACTCTTCAAAGTGACGGTGATGGAGAGTGGCGTGGGCAGGCTGAGCCAGGAGAGTGAGAGAGGTGACGGGCAGATTGATGGCAGCTGCGTAGTGTAACCCTGGATGTACTGGAGGAACGTTGAGTCTCTCTAAAATAAATGAATAAAAATGATTTGAAGTACAATAGAATGAGTAAAATGAATCATCTTTGAATTATTAAATGAGTAATATTAAGTCTATCAGGAAACGTCTGTTCATGTTGTCATGAATTGTTACCTCTTGTCTGCTCTCCAACTCATCCTGTGGGTCGGATGTAAGCATCGCTTCTTTGTCGTCAAGGTAACCCTGGATGTACTGCAGGAACACTGAATCTGGGTCTGGAGGCCGGTGGCTCATTAGGTGGAGTAAGAGACGGAAAAGACAAACAATGTTTATTTTATTGAATGAATGATATTACATGGAGAACCAGTTTTACCAAATAGCATATATTATTTTGTCAGTCTTTATATTTTAGCTTATTCAAAGTGAGTTTCTTTTTAAGTCAGAAGCTTATACTCACCTTCTCCGTCCACGGTGATCAGCAGCAGCTCAGAGGGTAGAATAGGATAAAAGCAAAGTATGTATTTAGTAAAACAATACTTGGATTATTGAATAAGTGTGTTTATTTATTTATTTTCTATTTAAACTTTGTTTATTTCTTTACCTTTTCCGTCCACAGTGATCAGCAGCAGCTCAGGTGGTGGAGTTAGAGAGGAAACAATAAATAATGGTTAGTAAGAAAGACAGTTTATCTTTGAATTACTAAATTAGTGATATTGTGTGAACACATGGATGTGGCATACAAGTAGGTTACATAATATTACTTTCCCTTGGTTTTATATTTTAGACTGTAGGTCACTTTGTCTACAAAACAGAAGCTCGTACTCACCTTTTTCATCCAGGGTGAACAGCAGCAGCAGCTCAGGTGGTGGAGTAGGATAAAAGTAAAGTGGGATAAGGAATGATTAGTAAAACAATATTTGAATTATTGAATAAGTACGGGACAGTCACTTTGTTTACATGTCAGAAGCTCGTACTTACCTTGTTCATTGTGTAGTGACGAGGGAACAACAATAATGGTTAGTAAAACACACAGATTATTTTTGAATTAATAAATAAGTGATATTGTTTGAACAAAAAGATGTAGCATGCAGTTTGTAGGTGGGCTACATAATATTACTTTCTCTGTTTTTATACTTTAGACTCCACTAAACAGAAGCTCATTCTTACCTTTCCACAGCGAACACCAGCAGCTCAGATGGTGGAGAGTAAGATAAGAGTAAAGTAAGACCAAAATGGTTAGTAAGACGAATAACCTTTAAATTATTGAATATTATTGATAATATATTTTATATAGTTACTATACCTTTTTGTACCTATTGGTTAGTACGTAGTAGTAATATGTTGGGCAGACTTTCAATTTTCCAGTTTCTTCTTCTATCGGTCTTCAGTGATGACACGTTCAAGCTGACCGACCAATAGGAGCCACTGGTGCTGTGTGAAGGAATATAGTGTTCATTTGAACACCGACAGAGTTGAAGGTTCCTTGCCCCGCCATATGCAAGGGCCACATGCACAGGGTGTCAACAGCCCCGCCAGACGCAAGGGCTTCCTCGGGCATCGCCTCAGGATAAAGAAAGGTCGATCAATCCCCCGTGCAAATGTGAGGCGATACTAAAAAAAAAAACGCCCCGGTGCAAGACGCTACCTGGGGCATTGACAGCCCTGCCTGATGCAAAGGCTACCTGGGGCTTTGTTGGCCCAGCCAGATGCAAAGGCCAGCCCTCAGGGTTGAAATGGGTCAATCCAACGATACCAGGGCAAGATGCTATCTGGGGTGTCACCAGCCCTGCCAGATGCAAAAGCTGCCATGGGACCCACTGGTCCTGCTGTGACGTGGAAGTGATGAGTCAATGAGTGCTCCGATGCTTCCAGGAGGATTGTGAGCCCATCCATCGATGGAATCAATCTGAGTCGCTCTCCTAAGACCACCTGGGCCTCTTTGAAGCAACTACCTCCCCGTCGCCTTCTTCACGGCGTCTCCTCGTGGAGGAGCCGAGGCCAGAAGTTGAGCCGAGGCCAGAAGCTGAGGGCGATCCAGGGACCACAGCCTCTCTGCGTTCCTCAGGAAAAAGCTCCTCTTCCCAGCGTCTCCAGTTGAAGGAACAGGGGCCAGAAGCTGAGGGCAATTCAGGAACCGCTGCCTCTCTGAGCTGGTCCGAAGCATAGCTCGGATCCCAGCTAGGTGGTAAGCGAGGAGCAGGAACCACTGCCTCTGGAAGATCCTCATCAGAGGAATCTTCTCGGCCCCATGGCCTGGGTCTTAGTATGGGTGTTGGTTTGTGCCTGGCCTCAACATCCCTTACGGGGAGCTCAATCACAAACCCAGAGTCCTCCTCCTCACGAAAGTACTCGTCATCACTATCGATGGGCTCAGAATCCTCATAAGGAGTTAACTCACCATCACTGTAGACATCGGGCTCAGAGTCCTCATAAGAGAGTAACTCGTCAGCGCTATCGACGTCAAGCTCAGAGTCCTCATAAGGAGGTAACTCACCATCACTGTGGACATCGGGCTCAGAGTCCTCGTAAGGAGGTAACTCACCATCACTGTGGACATCAGGCTCAGAGTCCTCATAAGGAGGTAACTCACCATCACTGTGGACGTCGGGCTCAGAGTCCTCATAAGGAGGTAACTCACCGTCACTGTGGACGTCAGGCTCAGAGTCCTCATAAGGAGGTAACTCACCGTCACTGTGGACGTCGGGCTCAGAGTCCTCATAAGGAGATAACTGGTCATCAAGACCAGCCTCCTGAAGCCCGTCCACATCACCTACCTCCACATCACCCACCTGGTCTTCCTCGTCCAGGTAATCAGGCAGGACCAGGTCATCGGGAGGCCTCTCAGCATCAGGGCGCTCATTGTTCAGAGGCCAGAAGAAGCCACCTGAGGAAGAAAAAAGGACAGCCTTAAACAGGAGGCTTAAAGGCCTAATTAAATCATTTTTAGAGCAGATGCATTACAACTTTGTAGAAAAGCCTCCAGCAAACACAGTACCTCTAAAAGTAATATCAAATATTGTGCACTTGTGCTTCTGTAATTTGAAACATTATGACAGAATGAGAGTGATCTGATAATGCATTCATGCTTGATATATCTTGACTCCACACAGGTAGCTAATCAGTGGCTCTGCATGTGCTCTCACGTAATCATCATGTAATATCTAATATCAAAGCTAGATGAAAATTAATTGAAATGTCTTAAAAATATCATAGAAATTGAAAACGCAAAATGTTGCGGTAAGGAAATTTAGTATAGGAACAAGATATGAAAACCATATATAATAAACATGTTACAGATTAAAAACTTAACCACTATATGTAATTTTGTGGACCTGTTTATAGAAATATATTCCATACTCTGATGGTTAAAAATTCATAGAGGTTGATTCATTTCTTTTTAAATTTGGGAGAGTCAAAAGTGACCATAGTTGCAGAAACACCCATATACTGTATGTATTATATTTATCTCCCAATATATGATCAAATCATGCGGAGGCATGATTACTAAACTGGTTACTAAACTGTTTCATGGTGTAAAGAAAATCATGAAAAAAAAGGTTTTAAATCAATATTTACAATAATGCACAAAGCTTGATAAAATTAATTTAAATGTCTTGAAAATATTATAGAAATTACAAAGCAAAATGTATAAAATGAAAGTTATTGTACTGTTGTGGTAAAGACATTTAGTATAACAACAAGTGATGAAAACCATAAAAAATAAACATGTTACAGATTAAAATCTGGATCTGTTTATATGCATATTCCATACTCTGGTAGTTAAAATTAATATTCACAGAGGATGATTTATTCCTTTTAATTTGGGAGAGTCAAAGGTGACCGTGAACTTAAAATGACCGGACAGCATCTCCGGATCCATTTATAATAAGCAGCAATCTCAACAGCAGCATGATGGAACGTGACCTGTGCGTGTTTACACCTGCGAGTCCTGACGTCATGACGTCTGCTACTTAAAAGTCCCATCGTCTCCATGGTGATGGAGATGGAGATAAACTGATTTTTCTAGCATTATTCGAAAAATGGCCCAGTCGCCATTTTTGTTTCCTAAATTTTCAACAAAATTTGGAAAAAGTGCCTCAAACAATAATAAACAGTGTTTACAGATCACTTCTCAGTTGTTAACACATTCCACACTCAGTACATTCTTACACTATATTATTTTACACCCAGGAAACATTGAGTTTCACCAAAAACTGTGAAAAAACCCAACAGGCCGACTAACATTATATCAATTAGTTATGTATCTTTAAATTCACATTAATTTACTAGCTACTCTTATACAGTTTTAATGGATTTAAGGGACATTAATAATCACATTTGGCATTAAAAGGTGTCTTACCTGCAGAGGTAGGTGAGTATCCGGTCAGCTGCTCCACAGCAGAAGAAGACATGTTCTCAGCAGGTTGGTCTCCTTGGAGATTTAACCTTTAGCTGTTTCTTCAGATTCAGGTTATCCAACAGTTGCTGCCTCAGAAGATGCTCAGTCCAGAAGAAGATATTTTCCAGGTGATCAGTTATCAGTTAGATTTCAACTTTCCAGCAGAAAAGGTTTCACAGGTCAACTTGAGTCAAGTCCAAGTGTGAATGTGGATTCGTTAAGGCCTGCGGCTCTTACGTCACCTCGGTAAAACGTCACGTCTGACGCGCGTGCGTGTGCGTGAGTGAGAGAGATGATAGACAGTTAATATTCGAGATTCAAGATTCAAGATTCAAGATGTTTATTGTCACGCCGGTTGTACAGGTACAAACGTGTGAAATACTTTTTGCCGGGAAGCTCCATTAAAATAATAAATTATATTACATTTACATTATAATTACATTTACATTACAATTACATTTATTAATATAATAAAAAATATAAATATAATTTAATATAGATATAAAAATAAATAATCCTGAGTTCATCCATCTCCTCGATACTCAGAAAATACTTATGTGAGGAGAAAAATCAATGTGCAATATTAGCTGCAAAATATGTTGATTGTTGCCATACAGTAAGAGGTGCTACAAGCTCTGAACATGTTTCTGATTGACTACATCTGTAAAAGAATATATATTTAAAATGTATTTGGTATATTGTGATTGTGATTATTTTGTGATTATTTCTTGTGAAATGTAATTATTCATTAATATATTAATATATGTATTTCGCTTTGGCAATAATGTAACCTGAACATTCATGCCAATAAAGCTTATTTGAATTTGAATATTTGAATATATATTGTTGGATTTATGTCTTGTGATGTGCATCATTTGCCTCTGCAGAAACTCCTGCAACATCTAACACAAAGAAAATATCCTAACCCTTTTATTTACATATCTTCATTTACATATTAAGATAGAACTAAGCTGCCAACTATAAGCTAAAATCAAAGTAACAGTATATTGTAATCTGAAATTATTACCAAGTTAAACTAATGCAATAGCCAGCTGTTGTATTGCTGTTGTATTGTAAACAGTTATCTGGTTGTCTGGTTGGTTTATATCCCATACAAAAATCTGATATATGGCTATTTATTAAATATTCAATTATTAATTTAATTTACATTAACTTAACACATATGGACATGTTTGAGATTCAGATAAAGTTATATGTGCAAAGATGCAGCGAGCATATCTGAAGTCTCTCATATAAGGTGACATAAATGTGCATATACTTGACCCATTATTTATTTTCCACATATATGGAGATCTGTAAGTATGAATATGTGGCAAACATATTTGTTTTGCACATATATAATGTAATGTATGTAAACATACATGCATATTAGATATATGTTTAAAATAAGATGTGCAATATGTAGTCAATTATTTAATTAAAAAAATATGTAGTTATTAGTTATTAACATATTCATATTTTGATGCATTATATTTTGATGCAAACCAGTTTCTAGAGGTTGTATAAAAATATACAGATTTAAAAGTCTTTATATCAATAATGGACAGACACTTCATAACTTCTGAAAAAGTGTGCAAAAGAAATCACCTCATTTTATCTGCAAACTTAAAAATACTTAAAATTGTATCCAAATCAACTAATGCAAATAGTTA